>OOFE01038180.1:24816-46700 GCA_900323365.1 Monocentris japonica | reverse complement strand
TGGGACCTCTCCAGATACTGTTAAAAGAGGAGAGAGGATAGTTAGACACAGGCACAAACACTGTACAGACAATGCGCGCGCGTGCGCACGCGCACACACACACGCACACGCACACTCACACTCACACTCACACTCACACTCACACTCACACTCACACTCACACTCACACTCACACTCTGAGGACAGGAATGAGGAAGCATGGGCCAGCAGCATCAAGACTAGGGAATCAGGAAGGAGACGGCAAACAATATCACCACTGAGCAGTAGCCAGGCTGAGCTAGCTCCGTCTCCTTACATGCCACTCCATGCAACCTCGGCCTGTTCACTCTAGACCAGGTCCTAAAGTAGGCGTAGGCTTTTGTTCTGCAGAGCCTAAATCCTAAATAATTAGTAACTGCCAAACAGTTATTGAATCAATTCAACCAGCTATCAACCCTGGGTACAGCGTCAAACAGTATTGAAGGGAGAGGAGAATATACTAGTGTCAGGAAGGCTACGGCTGGCGCTCTCATTGACTTCAGCTGAAGTCAGCTGTCAGCTCAGATGGTTTGTTTCTTTTAATTTGCAAAGAGGGTGAGGGGGAGAGAGAACAACGAGGGAGGGGGTGGGAGTGGAGGAAAGAGGGAGTAATTAAAGAAGCTAAAGGATGTCTGCCTAAGCCAGCATGCCAGGACTGGGATACAAGGCACTATGAAAGACTTGAACACATCCTAAATAAATCATGTGGCAAAGAAATCCCAGCTCTAGTGAACCAAAGACCAGAAGCATTTGCCATACAGACAAAGAGAGGCTGAATGTGGGGCAAGATCACACAAGATCACTTAGAATAGAATAGAAAACCATAAAGATATCTATAGCATTGACGCCCTCGGGGAATGATAACATTTACTTGCTTGAATTTACTACCAAAAGTTTCTTTCGTTGTCATTTACAAAATAATTAAATTTAAAATATTTTTCAACTGAAGTCCTTTTTCAAAGTTAAAGCCCTAGCAGTAGCGACAATGACACATAGAAGACCATGTTCATTTAGTCAATATCTGGTATTAGTTGTTTAAAGACCAAAACAATTCACACTGTGTATTAGGAGCATACATGTGTTAGTGTTTCAATCAAATATATGGTGTGACAATAATTTGAGAAAGCCTGACCAAATGGTGGACACTGACTTTTCATAAAGTACAACTGTTGCTTGGATTTGGTTGTAAACCCTAAATTTGCAAGCTAGTAACTGATGATTCTACCAGGTGACCGACTAAGGGACAGACTTGCAAATCAATTCCTCACAGAAAGAACAGTTAAAGGTTAGCCCGAAGATTTGAACAAACATGCTGTAACACTCAGACACATTATAAATCAATCCGTGGTATACTCAGCATGGCAAGTGTGGAAGGTGGGGCAGGAGGCAGGCAGAGCAGGGGGAATAGGATGCTCTCCTGTGTGTGACTTTGCTCTGGTGAGCATACACATGGCTCGTTTTCGTCGCAGTAATGGCTGTTTTTGCCCCCTAAAATACATCTCCCATAACAGCTCTCAGAGCAGCCTGCAATTACACAGTCACAGCCGTCTCATTAAATAAGTGTCTTAGAGTGCTCTAGCCTGCGGAACAATAGGCCTGACAGAGCACAGGCACACAGGGATGCACCACTCTACTAGTCATAGCCTAAGCCATTTATTTCTTTCAGCAGGCCTTCTGGGTCTCATCTTACCAAGTCAGGCAGCCATAAAGACATGGGACTTCAGCAGCAGGGCATTGTGAAAGGAAATAGGAAGTAGGATAATGTGGTGGGAGGAAATGCTGGGGATAGATAGATTTCTGTTAAAGGGAGAAAATATGTGGGCTAGGATTAGGCCAGCTCTTAAGGCATCACACATATACATCCTATCCATCCCTCCAACAGAACCAGTAGCCTCAGTAATACCAAGGAGTGCAGGAGCACTGCCTTATGCATGACTACTGAACACATCATAAAAACTGAGACAGAAACTGACCTCTTGTTGCTGTCCTAGATAAAAGAGTTATATAACGGCTTACAGCAAAAAACCCATAAACAAATCAACATAAACATGAACAGAGAATTCACAAAATCAGGCACAGGGCTGTAACAATTATCAGAATACTGCAGACGAGGAGGCATGCTGTGGGATTAGGGAACATAACTGACATCACTTACTTTAAACAATTTCTGCTTTATGCCATTCCTTTGTCACACAAGTAAACATCGTCCGGGACGGGACATGTGATTTTCTGGTGTTTTAAAGAAACTGCAATAGTAATATTAGGCTATGTTGTGTTGATATGGAGAACCGCCCAGACTCCCTTTTGTCATTGATAATAAATGACAATAATAAGAAACAACGTTTCCCTTATACCTGGCTTGAAAATTCAACAATTTAAAAGAAAATCTATATATAGGCTGAAGTTTTGTCCCAGATTCTCCACCGTTATGACTATGGATTGTCATCATATACATTGCCAGTGATTTTAAAAATGTTCCGATTTGCCACTCAGAAGCTCAAAACATCATGTCCCATCAGTAATATGGCAAAGGATAACCCAACAGAGCAATAAGAGTCACCCCACGCCAAAAAACACATTATTCCTGAAAACCACACATTATGTCACTTTCTGGACATGGTTTGGAAAATTCCCCAACATTTGAGTCCTAATCAGGGAAATGGGTTCTAATTAGGCTTGTCAAAATCAATATCATCTCCATGCAGACAGAGAGACAGAGAGGATATTTACTACAGTTTCTCTTTCGTAGCAAAGTCATCGTCCTTAAATTTGCAATAACTGGAGTTGCCTATACTGGTAGTTTTACGTGTAGCCCAAGTCTCATGTCCTCTGAGCATTTTGGCAGTGTGGTACTCAAGGGCATGAGTCAGAGTGGTGCTCGACAATCCACTTCATCCTCTTACTACGGTTCACAACCGACCTAACTGAGGGACGGAGCTTAGGCCCATAGCAGGGCGATGGGCAAAATAGAGTTGATTTGGTTGGGGAGGGGGCACATTCATGGGAACTGACTGAGGAATTTCTGTTTGAAAAGCTGAGCTAATCCTTAATTTCCCTGAGGGAATATCAGCGGGATGAGGCTGAAGTTTGAAAGAGATTCTGTGGGGCTGTAATTCTGTGTTGTACAAAGCCTGGCCAGTAAGAGAGGAGGAAGGATAATAACATTTCCTCTTTTATGCCTTCTCTGAATTAGACTGTTGACGTTCGTCTCTCATGCTGTAGGCATGTTAAAGAAGACCCTCATTTCTCAAATGTTGGCCTAAGCATAAACCCAGCCTGTTTTCTTTTGCAGTGCTCCAACTGTCATGGGTCTCAGTTATGATCCGTTAGATTAAATCAAGTTTGTGTTGATAATTTGACCAAATTCATAATTCACTTGCCTCTATCAGACTGATGAGAAGAGGGAAAATAGGGATGCGTTGTGCATGATTATGGCTCAAATGATAACCCGGATTGATTTTAGGAACAAAATTATTTTATTGCACTTTTGCTGTAAAAAGTGCAATAAAATAATTTTGTTCCTAAAATCAATCAACAACTTAACTACTTGCAACTGCAGCGGGCATTCTAAGTAAAATGAAATGTTTGTAGGAACTAAAATGGTGATACACAATTATACAGGATTAATTGTGCAGCCGTAGAGAAAAGGCAATACTAAATTCACAAGTGGATTTAAGCAAATGAGAACCCAGGTGAGTGCGAGCCCGGTGTCAAATAAACAGATTTGTCCTCCAGCCTATTAGCAGGGTGACCACACTGCCAGGGATTAGTCTAGCCCAAGGCACCCTGCCCAGCAGTGACTGGCGCATGTCGGCCACGGTCAGGGAAATTGGGCTGAATTATGCATCCTGCTGGCGGGCGCTGAGACCAGATGCCCTGCTGCCTAACAGCAGCTCAGCAGGCCTCTCAGTGCCCAACCTGTGCATCGTTCCCCCATTAGAGACACTGTCACTGAGGTACCTGCCAGGGTCCTCCTCGCCTACTGGGGATTACACTGAACCATACTGACTTAACGAGCTGTGGATAGAGCACACAGCAACAGACTGGAATCACTCCGGATGCCAAGTATGGACTATAATATTACTATATAATAAGGTAGCACACACTCAACCACAGCCAACACATCTTCTACTAGTTTGAATCTGTATGAGAAGGTGAGTAGCACAGAAAAACAAATGAGGCTGCAAGTAGTATTCACTAGCAACTACTATTTAGAAATTGGTCTACGCCTTGTTACAACTAGTCTATGACTAACATTTCTTGACGCTACTTCATAAGAGGTTTATGTCGCTGACCATTTAAGGTTAGGCCTAGATTTTAAGGAACTCCCGAGCACACACATTGCATTAACTTGCAACAGTGTTCCACATAGCAAAAAAAAAAAAAAGCCTGGGTAAGATTTCACTGAATTTCCCTTCACATGTAGCCACAATATGGCAAGACAAAGCAGTTAGCTAGGAATAAAATAGCCAACCTTAACCATTTCTGAAAACAGTGGTCCAGGCTACAGAAAATGAGGAACAGAAAGTCTGAAAATGAAGACAGATGGTTAATTTACCATTAAATTATAGTGCATTACTATGACTTGAGTACCCATGTGACAGAGCATAATTGAGTCAAGGCACGTAAACAGACCATAGTGAGCATTTCACAAAGCAACTGTGTTGCAGCAGGAGGTGAGAATAAACTGCTTGTGCCACATGCTCTTATAGTACAGCATTCTAATGGGCATGAAAAACACTGGTGCCAGGCTGAGGAGATGGGATGGATACAGAATAAAAGAAGAGAAAGGGTAAAATCAGATGGGGTGAGAAAAGAAGAAAAACAAATTCTGTCACAGCCATTCAGCTTGTCTGCCCAACAAGCTGGCGTTTCCCACACTGATTTCACAGCAGATGCCACTGCACGGGCCCACAAATCTCACCGTCCGCCCCACCATCCGCTGAGCATTTTGTTTAAAATAGCAAGCTGCTGTTTAGTTTCAGCTAAAATCTTGCTGGATGGATGGGCAGTTATTTTCAGCCATGCTGACAACCCAGTTCTGGAAATAGCACAGAACTTCTGTCAGATCTAGTTTGTATAGTTGAGGGTGTTTGTCAAATGATGCTGTGGTACTGTTCAGGAAATTCTCGAACAATCAATCTTGCAGAATCTGAAAACAGAGCTGAAAAGTCATCAGCAATGGAAATCTTAAGCTAACAATAGCCTTTCTCTGGCTAAGCTTGTGTTTATGACCCCAAACTCCTCTCTGTAGACCACATGACCACACCTGATTCATGATGTGCAGTATGTGTAGACGTGAAAGGAGGTGAGCTTCACAGCCTGGTCTGTTGCCACTGTACTTAGTCATCCTCAGGCTAATGGACAGGAGGCAGGAAATGCACAGGAGTAAACATTAACTGGCATTATTTCAGTCACTCTTACATCACGCTTCCTTTGCAGAAATAGCAAAAGGGAAGGTCACATTTTAAAAAGATCTAAGCTAATTTGAGGGCGATTCCTTTACTCTGGCTCCAAGTACAACATGCTGGAAGTCTGGGGGTTGAGTGGGGGCTGGCGTGGGCCCAGCAGGTGGGTCTGAAGAGTGCTGAGAGCAGCAGAGTGGAAGAGGGAGGAAGACGCCAGCCACCAGGCCAGACAGACCAAAATGTCTGGGTCAGGGGCTGCTGTGCCGACTAACACGTCTAGGCCTACAGGTCTTGAGTCTGGGCCTGGCGTCTCTGGGCTCAGCAGTACACCTCCTATAAATGGGTTCACAAACAAACACACACCACATAGACAATATGTGTCACACACAAGGCCCAATCCCACCAGCCTTACCTTTCCCATTTGTCCTGTGTTATTAAAAGCTTTTCACTGAATGGGGTGAAACAGAGGTCACACAAACAAACATACCTAAGGTTCATTAGAGGTGTCTGACTGCTCATAGAAAGGCAGCATTCTCTGTTGTAATGCAGTAACTACAGAGGGATGCCAGCTATAAATAACTGGTTTCGCTCAGAAGCCACAGTCTTATCTGCGACTAATGTGTAGGAGGTTTCCTGACAAGATTAACTTCTATTTCTTCAGTATAGAAAAAAATATTTGGAGAATTCGTCACTAAATGTCTTGTGAATGTTTTGTATTTCCTCTGGAAACTACCAAGAAACCCCTGACCCACTTGGATGAAATCTATTTTTAGCCGAACACACTGAGCTGAAGTAAAGATGTGGAGATGCTGTGTGGAGAAGAGGTTGTTTGCTCAAGTGGTGGATCCTATGCTTGTCAGTTTCTGCTCTTCTCCACACTCATATGTGGAATTCATCATGGGTTTAAAGGCACTGCTAGTATGGTCCCCCAAGTCCTCTGCTTTCTACACACCGTGGGCCGTAAACACAACATGGCTTAACGTTCAGAGCAGAGCTTCCCAAACTCAGATGCTCCAGGAATGCTAACAGAGTGGTGTTAGATTTCCCAACTACCACTGCTCCCTCCTGGGTGGAACAGCAATGGTTTTTGAACTCAGCTCAGAGGTCAACCATTGACGAACGTGATACTGCCAGGCCTGCTGTTTACCCAGCTTTTAGATCACCTAGGAATGATCTGAGGCTCTTGCCAATGCTGTCCAAGTGGTAGACACTACCTTGTGAATACCAAAGTCTACATGCACACTCAGTTGATAGTGAGGGAGTTAGCACATACCAATAGTTTGAAGCTAAGAAACACAACTAAGAACTGAGGGTGACAGATTCCTACTGAGATCCCTGTCATCTGCAGAAACACCATCCCCTGAGTCACTTAAGTAACTTGAGTGATTATACAGCACGCCTTTGTATTTAGTGGCTCACACATGCACACAGATGAACATCAAATTTCACAAAGTGGACAAACCAGTCATGCTTAAACAGAGGATAACATAGTTTTGCATTGCCTAACAACAAAGAAGATAGAATTTTTTAAATGTAAATTTTCTACTTCTTCTCACGTGCAGCACAGCCACCAACAAACAGAGCTTTTCCTGGCTAACACCACCAGCTCTTGAGAGTGGCAGACAAGTGTAGCTACATCATCTAGTCCCATTGGATGGGTCTGCTTGGGATGAGCCTAGAATTGTGGATGGAAAGGGATGCAATGAGTTGGAATTCCTAAAATGCTTATCAAGTTACACAAAGTCATAGGAATGCAATCCTAGTTCGCAACTACAGAAAGGGAAAAAAATGATTTCAGAAGGCCTTTCTGAACATCTTAGCATTATTATTTTTATCACTTTGCATATCTTCTGTGTTAGTTTTAATCTTTTATCTTCATCCACTTTGAATCTGTGCACTTTGTATTTGATGTAAAGCGCATTGCATCTTGATGTGATGTGAAATGTGCTGTATAAATAAAGTTTGATTGATTGATTGATCTCTATCACCAAATGTTGCAAAACAAAGCTCTTCCTGATTCAGCCTACAGTAGTAGAGAACATTACCCTAAATCTGTTCGCTACTCTAAATAGGTGGTCCTATTTGAAACATATGACAGCTCAATTTTCTTTTTAAATCTAAAATGTGTGGAAAAGTCCCAGAATGGTCTTTGGGGAGCGATATGAATATGAAAAGCCATCCATTCTACGCTTTGTCAGTGGGACAAAGGACACGGCTGCGAATCTGCGAGACAACCCCTCAACTGGCTAAGCTCTCAGAGCATCTGTCCAGAACTCCACGCATTCCTCTGTTAATTTACCCTCAGTGGGCAGGCGCTTTCCCTGCCACGGACCTGTCTTACCTCCGGTCTAGCCACAGCAGCTGGCTGTGTTTGGATAACCTGGGCCAGGAAGTGCCATTGAAGAGCTCTTCTTGTGGACCTCCAGGATCGAAACAGGTCATGGAGCCCCAGCAAAAATGATCTATTATCAAATGTGCGGCCTTACTTCCCCCATGATCTAGACTAAATGAATTATGACAAGCAATAACGTGATGCTGATATAAACGGTAAAGCGAATTAACTTATCAAGCCTAATATTGCATCAACCAAATTACTTAGGGTGGGGATACCGTTACACGGTGACATTACTTCTACAGGCAGTCCTGCCCAGCTCATTTGGCGTTAATAGAGCACCAGAGAACAAATGTTGGGGGCTACAGTACTAAACGGGCTAGGGTCAGTGTCTATCCCATGGCACCCACCATGATGCAGCCTCCTGGGAAAGCAGACATTTCGCAGAGCAGAGTTGCACTGCTGCCTGGTTACATAAACACCACAAGTCTTGACATGCACCCCATACCAGAGAAAGAACGGCAAAAATCTAGTGGAAACATACACAACACACCTTTGTAGAATAATAAAAATGGCGGTCAGGCTAGATCGCTAATCTAACAACTGTGCACCCTGGGGTTTGGTTTATTTTGTAAACCAGTGTTTACTATTGACTCTATTCGGTGCAATAGGCTCAACACTGTACCCTAGGTCTATTGTCATAACAACATTAGTAGAGGTAACGTATACATGCCTAACTGTATGACTGTTTAGGCTACAGATCTATGTATACTGCAGAGCTGTAAAATTTGCAAAAAGAAACTATCATCCTTCTGATGAGATTACATGCCTTCGCTTCCTACACATGGGTGTGGAATAAGTTACAGACCAGTGCTGGTTAAGAATGAACAAACCCACAGTGACCCGATGCCTGAACCGCTGTGGTAAATTTTCATTGAAGCCCTTAAACGTATTGGCATTTTGATTACACACGCTAAATCAAATGTCACATGCAGTAACAACAATCCCTCAGGCAGCTCTGTGGTCAGTAATATTGCAACTTGGCATATTCCAAGAGCCTGTGTTTAAAGCTCAGGTGTCCACAGGCAACAGGCTTCTCAAAGTCTATACACCACCAGTCAATTCATTTCCTACAAGGTCTAGCCAATAATTCTCCATGGCCGCTGTTGCCAGACATTGATTGCTCAACTCAGAACAGATGACACAATGGGCCTTTCAGTCCTCCCACAGATCTGTGAGGAAGAGATTGACTGCATGACAACCCTGAATTGGATTTCCGATTAGGAGGGTTTAATGTAATTATCTCGAGTACACTGTGCAGTCTGCACTGAATAACACAGTGATGCATCACCTAGAGCTTAACAGTAACACTTGTCTCACATATGAAGGAGGAAGGCACTGGGCTCTCAGGGGAGCATCAATGAGTTTTGATTGACACACATTCCACCTGTGTGTGACCAGCATTACAATAAGGATGCAGCGAAGCCACCCATGGGGGTTTTGACATGCAGCACTTTGCTTGGCCATTTTGTTTTTATTTTAGAATTATTATTTTAGAATATATATAGCCTTATGGAGTAGAAGACTTTTCTCGATGCTGTGGTGGTAAGCCTATGCACCAGCGCTATACTATACAACCTTTACATGGAAAGATGAAAGTTTATCACCTGATATTACAATCTGTGTCAGTGCATTCAATATGACCCAGCAACCCTAGATTCCACAAAGTTACATGGATGGTACGTGAAGATTATCTGCCCTTATCTGCCTCTTTGTGAGGAATTTGATGCAGCTTCATCTATTAAAAACACTCAGCTTGGGCTCATCAAGGGGTTCAGGGGATTTATCCTGGCATTTATTGTCTACTGATGTCTTTATCTTTGGGAAAATACTATTTTTATCCAGGAGACCAACATTCTAAATGGTTAACACTTATTGATATGAGCATCCCCAGGTAGAGACACCATGTGCACAGATAGCCAATGACAGTGACAGGTCTAATGATTGTAGTTTGTTTCCTCCCTAAATCACAATTCTGGACTGAAGAAGACGTGAGTAAGCAGAGTTACAAAAGACATCGGTGACTAGTATAAGCCTGGACAGAGCAGCTGAACCCTTCTAAGCGTACATGGTATGTTTTACACCTAGCTTTGCCAAGGACTTCCATCTCTGACAAGACTCTACCCTCACATATTGATAAGGATGGATGCCGGGCTCACACCTCTCCATCTTGGAGCTGAAGTAGAATGGGCATAAACCACTTGCTTTTCACTCCAGCTCTAAACTAAACAGCTCTAAACAGTGAGACACATTCACCAATGCAGACATCCATAGTGTGTGTGACCAGGTCCAAATTCTAATAAATAATAATAAAAAAAGGCAACAGTGGCACTGGTTTGCTACCAATCTCTGCATTTTATGTTGTACTGACTATCTGGTTGATTACCTAGCAGGCGGGTTATGTACATTACAGTACAACTGGCAGGGGTAGAGAGGTGGGAGCTAACAAAGAAGCATGCCATTGCTTGTGCGCTGCACTGGTTAGACTGCTTAGCGAGGCAAAGAAATTACTCGATAGTCTGTTGTATGACCGCGAACATGGCAAAGAGGTTGGCAAAAAACATATCAAAACCACCAAATAACCAGAATCACAATCACAACAACATACGATGAGACAATAAAGAAATGGATAAGGACAACGCAGTGCTGGCTGGCCCGGGTTTGCCTCCCATCGAACCCGCCTCTTCTCCCATACCTGAGTAGACTGGAAAGCGGGTGAGAGGAGGCACTGTGGCCGCCGCTGTTGCCACTTCCACCAGTCCCAGAGGATCCACTGCCGGTTCCAGCAGACTGTCGTTTCCCAGATAAAAGCTTCTCCACGGCAGCCAGATTTCCTGTGCGCGCCGCCTCAAGGAGTTCCTGCTCCTTCCCCATGACGGATCAAAAAACAGGGGAATCGGAGGATCCGGGGAAGAGGAAAGGGGGGTTTGGACACGGGAGTGAAATTCCTTTGCGATCCCCTTCTTCCAGTCTCCAGGCGTACTCCCCCGCTCGCAGCGTAGCAAGGAAACAAAAGGTCCCTTCGCCGCTGGATCTGTCCGTCCAGCAGCTGCGCTATTCTCCAGGATTTGCCGATCCACAGTGCTGGCGCTCAGGGGGAAAAGTTTCGTTCAACACTGCAACCGAGCAAACTTCCTTTGACCAGTCCGCTGAGCGCCGTCCGTCACTTCCTCGAAACTACCCTTTCTGCATTTCCAATCCGAAACCCTACATAACAAATACAAGCCCTAGCACTCACGCCCTGGCTGCTTGCGAGAAGAAGTGGATGGGCATAAGCAAGATGGTGCTCAGTCCATCCCCTACTTTAGAATAGGACAGAGGGAGGGACAGGTAGAGTTTATGTCTATCCGGTGTTTTCAGTTTTTGACTACAAGTCACATCTAGTGTCCACAGATCATTTTTCGACTAAACCCTAATATTAAGCGGCAGCGGTCACTCCTTTATGTTGTCAGCAATACGGAACAAAGATTTGAATCAACTCCGAGAATTGTAGACAACTGAGCACCATGATCAATTGGGATGAGAGGCATTGTTAAAATGAAAACACGCCAATTACTCCGACCAGTGTAAACAAGCACTTCTCATAACATCTTATCGACAATTCCAATATGTTATGACTGCGGAGATAATTGTTAACTGTTAACTGAAACTGGCTATTCTAGATACTCAGTTTGTGACTTGTAGGTTTGGTGGCGTAAATTTAAGCATGGTCGGCTCTCTCAAATGTTGTTGCAATTGTAAATTTAAAAAAACAAAACAATAAACGTTCTGATAAATATTTACATGATGAATTAATACGAATGAACAATTTGACACTGTCACACCAGGGCTATCAATAAAGTTCGTACAAAACAGGAAACGGAAGTTCTGTATGGACCCAGGCTGGCGGAATATAGCCGGACGCAAACGCTACCGAGTTAGCTCGATGTAGCTAACCTTTACAGATTTTTTTTTCACAATTATTTCTTTAACCGCGTCATTTGTGCGTGCATATTCAAACGGACTGTACACGTTATTGGTAAGTCATCTTTTGACTGCATAACTGCTAAACTAGCTTACATACACTGGTGTGTGTGGAGTTGTTGGCTTGTTAGCTTGGTCATTGCTGCTGCTACGTTGTTTACACCTAGTGTTCATGCTGAGAAGAGTTGTTATAATAGTTGTTAATTTCTGTAACAACTATCTAGCCAAACGTTACACACGCACATGTTGGCGTTAACACGAACCTGTATGCAGTTGCTGTTGTAGCTATCTAAAGTGCAATATTACAGATGGTGTGCTTGTCCTGTATAGACATGAGCTGACGCTTAACTAAATCGTTGACATTTGCAGAAGCCGCTGATAATGGCAGACCCTGCACGGATCAAGACTGATAGTACACCTTCGATGACATCTTCAATTAACGAGGACCATCCTAAATCGGAGGACACTGAAGATGTACCTGGAACAGTAAATGTTAGCGATGAATCCAGAGAACCCTCCTCTCAAGCTCAGTCCAAACAGGAGCCTAAAACTGTAAGTTGTGCTGCAGCATCACGGTCCTAACAACAGGGGTGGGAATGGGGTCGAGGGAACCGTTGATAGTCACAATTAAAGTTACGAGGTCAAATAATTGTATTTTTAACTCTAGTAGAACAGGTCTCACGTTCCATTGAGGTACACCAGTACGAGTTGCAACAACTTGCAGTGAAAATATAAACTTGCAACTGAAATATAAAATCGTGGCATTGTGTATGACCTAAAATTGAGTCATTTGTTACATAATAGCAAAGCAATATTAGGAAAGAAACTTTTAAGATGGACAATATGCATGTCAAGTCATAGAAATGTAAGTCATCTTTCTCTCATAAGTCAACAAATGTGGGCTAGGCTTCAGTCCAAGTCATGTAAAGAGTGTTTTACAAAGGACATTTTATGTTTGTCATGTTTATGAAAAAAGGAATCAATGGCTGGAGAAGATGAGGAGGAAGGAACCTCTGGCCAACCTGCTTCCAAAAGACTTAAGGTAGAACCAGAAAAGAAAAAGGAGAAGCGCCACAAGGTCGACGAGGATGAAATACAAAAGATGCAGTAAGATTCTTTAGCAAAGAGATACCCTATTGTATATGTACAACCACCTACTGAAGTCTCATCCCAGTAAATACCACCACAACCCCTTGTCATTTCTGTATTTTCCAGGGTTTTGGTGTCATCGTTCTCTGAAGAGCAGCTAAATCGTTATGAGATGTACAGACGTTCTGCCTTCCCCAAGGCTGCTATTAAGAGGGTAAAATGTTTATGAACATTGACAGAGTGGGTCTCTAATTCTTGATACCTGTATTGGACTGAGCTCCCATTTTTTACTTTCAGCTGATCCAGTCCATAACAGGATCATCTGTGTCCCAGAATGTGGTGATTGCCATGTCCGGTATTTCCAAGGTTTTTGCAGGGGAAATTGTTGAGGAAGGTGGGTGGCAGAAATTTCCACATCTACATTATTTGGGTGTCCAATTTTTTTCCTCACAATTTAAAATGTGCTATCATATAGTTAAATTGTGTCTGTTATTGCCCTCACAGCTTTGGATGTTTGTGAGAAGTGGGGAGACACACCACCGCTTCAGCCCAAGCACATGAGGGAGGCAGTGAGGAGGTTGAAGAGCCGAGAACAGATTCCCAACACTAAGTACAAGAACATTATCTTCCACTGACTCACCTGCATCTTAGATTGTATGTGGATGGACAGACTGCCTGCACCAAATGGTGGTGACGCAACATGTGGACAACATGCAATTAAGGCACTAAAACCATGCTAATGTGCTGTAGCTAACTTTGCCCACACTGTTTTCTTTACTAACTTACCCGAGTCATGATCAGTGATCATAGACATGATCAAGGTTTTTGGCGTGAATGCAACAGCAGAATAAATTCCACTCTTCATTGCAGTTTAGAGGAGTCCTGCTGTTCAATTCATATTTTGTTACTGTTTAGATAAATGTTTGATAAAAATACACATTTCAAATGGCTTCAAATCATTCTGTATATTAATGTATTATGGGTTGTAAATATTTTTTTATTGTATGACATGAAAAGCTGGAATTATGTTTTATTTTGTTCTTGTGCCTGTAGTGAACATTGATTTGTGCCTCAACAAATGCATTTTATAGAACCATGGATCTTTGGTGAAAGGTTTTTGGGCAAAGTGAGTTCACTGTTTGAATTACAAATGTGTTTTTATAGCCATATAATCACACACAGGGCATTCTAGTTATGATTCTAAATTGATTCCCAATACAAATTTATAAATAAACAGAATCTCAAGTCTTATTTAACCATATCCCAGTGGTCTTTCAACTCACATTATTTGTCACAATAAGGAATTGCATTTCTATTATGTTAAGATACATCGACTAAGCATGTGTTACCCTAGGTATGAGGTGGAACCTATTTCAGTTTTACAGGGAAACTTTAACATGGTGGCAATTTCTTTGCTAAATCAGAAGTACCACAAAGTCTCAGCTATGATACAATTGATGTGCTCAAGATTTAATCTGGCTCATGAGCCTAGAATTGATTGTCCAGTTTAATTTTGAAATGTATAAGGGCTTTTCTTTGGGTTAATCTACACATCTAAATAGAATCTCATGAGTGACAGAATCAAGACTAATACAACTAAATTATTATGACCATTATGTGGGTGCAATAGATATTTTCACAAACTCAAAACATGCATTTACTGTCCAACAGTGATCAAATAAAGGCACAATTTTCAGCAATTTATCATTTATTTTAAATTCCCCACATACTACTTTGGTTCACAGAACCAATGTTGTTAGACTCGAGTGATAATACAAACTTCAATGTAAGGAGTTCTAAACTGGCAAAAAAAAATACTGTTTCAGAGGGCCTCCAACATTTGCATCATCAAGGAAGTTCTCACAAGGTCTTGTATGCTATCTTCTGAAGTGATTCACATTAAATAAGTGCAATTTCCAGTGAATGTACCACACAAGTGCAAATAATCCACAAGGCATAAACCACAAAATCATTTCAGTACATGCATCTGCTCTCCCATCACAAGAATTTTGCAAAGTTTCATATGAATAGTGAGAACAAGATACACCTTGAAGTGAGTTAATTCACTCTATCCCCTTTTTGCATGGCACACTGGATAAGAGTTGTGTTGTGGCAACCCTGGCCTGCTCTAGAGTGCAAAAGAAGTGTAACATGACATGTCATGAGCAGAGGGAGCTTAGAGCACCAGTTGGTTCAGCAGAATGGGCACCCTACTTGGTGCTGAGGCCTGACAGTGGGTGGAGTTGGAAGGGGGGGGAAGGAATTCGGACACATTTTTCAGGTATATGTTGCTTCCAAACTAGCTGCTCAATGTTCAGTACCTTCAGTGCCTCTACTAAGGCCATGCAAAACACATCAAAAGCAAAGAAAATGTTTGCCAGTTTTAAATTATACTGCGGTTAAAGGACAATATTTGTTAGGGCAATACTGACAGAGGTTGTCAAGTACAAACATGCAGGGAAGGAAAAAAATTAAAAGCCTAACACATTGCTAGACATGCAAGTCCATCATCAGAAATGTCTAGCATAGCTTTCTCAGGCTGTGGGTAAATCAGAAGGGTCTTTCTATTGCTTCAATATTTTACATTCCACTATGAGAATGCAAAGCTGTCATTCATGTCTCGCAAGGCAACCAAAGAAAATAAAATACTGTTAATGGGTGGGATAGTGTGGCAGGTCATAACCACCAGAGGTCTCCTATGTACACTCATAAATGAGGCACAATAATGAATGCTCGCTACAAGGTTAGTAGATTTCTGAAGCACTAACAGCTTTGTACCAGTTATAGCAGGTTACAGGCCCCCGGTTTGGAGAAGAAAAAAAAAAAAAAAAACTGAATCTTGACTTTCAATACTTCACCACTGCTTTCTCTATGTAACCTTGGAGGTAAAATGCAACTGAAGACACTTTCATATAAGCAAACCAAAATCAAAACAACTCAAGTTTGAATGTTTCCACAAAAAAAATAAAAATAAAATGAATTATATTGGCATTGTGAAAAACCATCCATCATTGTCTGAATCCATCCATAAAATAGTGAAGGTGACACAACCACAAACTGGCAACAGGGTTTATAAATAAACTCTAGTTGATACACTTTCATCAAGATGACACAAAATAAAAATGTACATCATATGTTTCATAGTCAATTTGGTCATTTCCACAACACATTGTGTGCACACATACATTTAGTACCTTAGAATGTTTTATCTTTTTGTTTCGTCTTTGATTGATATGGCTTTAATACATTACCTAGTAAATCTGGTCTCATAAAAAAAATTAACAAAAATACTGGCAAATTAATATAAATAAACTACAAGTAAGCCTAAATCCAGGATGAACTCAATGTTCATAATGTCTGACCACTATACACCTGCTAAATGTGCAGAGGAAATAATACTAGCACCCCAGGTGTTTCCTGGTAAGCTACAAGAAAGTCTTAAGGAGATCAAGTATTACAGCTCTGATAGCTGGGATATTTCCAAGCCTCTTTAGACCAGAGTTCCAGCTTGGAGTGAAAGACTAACCCAGTTAAAGTACTGTAGCTACTGCGTAACATGTTCTCCAGATGGAAAAACATGTCTCAAGTGGGCATTCAACCAAAGACCACATCATTTCGCAGTACAAAAGAATCATGAACATTTCATAACACAAAGAAAAATAACACTGGGGAATGAATCAACCTGTTCTCTGAGAACAGTGAGAACTTGATGATGTAGCAACCAGAGATGTATCCGTCACTCCATGTAAGCAGTGTAGTTCTGTAAAAACAAAGTGCATTGCTTTCCCTACACTTCACAACAAATCTGCAACAAGTATCTGTGATGAATCTAAAGAAGCAGCAGCTAATGAGAATTTTTTATAGCACTTTTCTTGAAGTACTTTTAAATAAAAGGAACGCACATCTATAGTATTATGCATCTACGGATCTATTCTACAACTAACCAAGTCTATGTAGCTTCATGAGTGTTTTTGTAAACTTGCCGACTAGTGATCCTATAAAGTGATCCTATAAAAAGCATGCCTGACCGTAGGTTATGGGTTGTAGAGGGAAAGACTGGTGGACTGAAAGCTCTTCTGGCAGTGTCTTAGTGCATGTAAAAAGAGGTTTTGGCATGTGTTCTTCTTCAGACATTTCTCTCACACTAATTACAGTTGGAGGGAAATAAAGCTTGATGCCAATTACCCTTGCATGCTCTATGAATAAACACTGAACCCACATGAATGAGTTATCTTTACTTTCTACACTGATTTGGATGAGAACTAACCATATAGCATTACAATTTGTGTTTAGTACAGTAGTGAGGAATATCTAGCCTGCCAGATGACAGTAGTACCAGTAATGTACCTATGAGTTAGTTCAATAGCTTCCCCTTTTAGTAATAATAGGGGCTCCTCTAAAATCTCAGGAACAGTGTGATATAGCAAGTGGGAGGTGATCCAAACCCACAAATTGTATTCATCTTCTTTTCAAACACATCCAATGTGTTCACACATGCCAACAACGAGTGTTGCTGGTTCCTGACATTCAGTCTGATAAATCCGATCACCCTTCCTCTGCAGGAGCAGTAATGGGTGCAGAAGTCAAAGACAAAGTAGCTCAGAGAGTAAACGTGGGGTCATACTTCCTGACCTCCACAAAGAGGCGATCTCTGTCGCTGAGGGCTTGGGAGAGGGCAGCCTGGGCATCAGACAACTGGGAGTCCAGGGACTGACACTGTAACAGCAGGAGTATTGGCTTTGTTAGTTTCAATCAAAGCTTAGGTGGGCTTCAATAAGGTGCTGTGCCAAGGGGTTGAATATAATTGAATGTAATTACAATACTATTACACAATCCCATGCACTTCGACACATCTCTGCTTCCTCTTACAGGTGAGTAATACAGCTGTATTGAAGGCAACAGATTTCTCTACAACTAGAACATAAGTAGACAATGTGTATCCAGCTCAGCTGAAAGCCACAACCTCATAGCAGTGAGGTTTGAACATCTTCGTTTGACCAATCATATTTTAACAGAAAAACACTTTAAGCCAATTCAATGTATCTTAATATGTATACACAGCTTCATTGTTCACACTGGCTGGTTTGATAGCAGACACTATGTGAAGTTTGTAAATGTAATTTAACACTTCATACATTGAAATGCTTGTGTGAGATAAATCATTATTGATATTGAAGATTGATATTGATACTTAGCACAGGCATGCTTTTGTTTGTTGGTGGCCTGAGTTGTGGATGTGCTGCAGAAATATTAAGATGAAGCATCTATGTGGTTGGATGAATCCTATGACGTATGAGTGAATGAGTGTGGCTGTCAGCCTCTCGGTTTCTGCCCTACCTTGCTCTGCTGTTGGAGAACAGAGCAGGAACTGCTGGAATTCTCCAGGTCAGCCACAGGAACAGCTGAAGCTTTAGGGCCTGTACCTTCACCAGCTGCAATCAAAAGTGCAGTCATCAAGATTAGTTTCTGTTCATGTTCTGACAAGTGATGCTGTAAGCATGAGTATTTGTGATTGTACTGTTAATGAATGTGCTGAGATTTGGGTTTTCCACAATAGTGACAAATGTTAAATATGTCACAGTAACCACACAAGATGCCATAGAAACTCAATTTCATGCTCACCTTTGAGCCTGAAGATGCCGTCATCAGTTCGCTCCAGGAGTACCTTGTCCACAATGAATGTAGCTGGGACAGGTTGAGGGGCCGTAGGGTAGATTCTAGGGCCATCATCCTAGAAACAAGGGGAAGCCTGACAGCTAACCACATAATCTAAACACTGGTTACACATTATTGTTTCACTCCTCTAACTCTAGAAGGAACATAGCCTAGCAAAGGGTCGAGGTCAACTCAAGTTTCATTCAATCAATTGAGGAAATGGATTTTCTTCAAAACTCCTAAAGTCTTTTGTCATAAAAAGACACTCATATTCAATCTATGAAGAAATTACTGAGACTGAAATCATTGTTATGTGTACTGCAGTTTCAATCTACATTTTATATTGAGTGCACTGAAAGTGAAATGGCCCCAATCTTAGAACATTACAACCTTTTGCTCAATCATTCTGACATTATCGTTGACCCACCTTTAGAGTGATGGCGATGTTGTTCAAGTGGATCCTCATTGGCTGGCCATCAGCACTGAGTTCATCTTCAAGAAAAGGCCCCAGACTGGCCATGGTGGAGGCCAACAGCTCTGCTTGGCATCCTTGCACTCCCAGCTCCAGAAAACCCAGAGACTCAGCCAGGGCAGAGTGGCGAACTGCCGATGGACCCATTTCTGCCCGCATGGACACTGCTGGAGATCCCCTGACGCCCTGCCTGTCCTGAGCCCGGGCCAGTCCACCTGGAGCTGGAGAAATAAGGGAGAAACCTCTGTCAGCAGTCTAGGCATATTATAAGAGGAAGTTGAACATTGATAGCTACATCGAGCTACATTTTCAATGTAAACACAATGAAGATGTAGGTTTAACACTGCATCCAGTCCTTGCACAGCTTGAATACTGTGCCTAGATCAGAGTCTTCTTTTTATGTGCACTAATAATTGCCTGAAGCCATCTTAACCGATGTTTTAGGATGATTAGATAGCCTCGATATGCATGTATTTGGCACTATTGTAAAGCTAAACTTTTCATTTAACTAATAATTCTGTGAATGTGAGGCCACTGGAGCACTTTGCCTGCCTATAATTACCTAAATCTTATGTTATTTGGGGTTTAGTGTAACCTCTATGAATGTCACAGATAAAAGTAAATACAATTGTTGGATACAGTAGCCACCACTTGAAAGCACATGTAAGAGAGCCATCCTATATTAGGGAGATGGTTCAGGGCTGTGAAACCTACAAGGATAATTTCAAATACTTTTTATTTCAAGAAAATAACATGACTGATCATATATTACCACTCTTAAGATTTGCTGAACATAATCATCTTTGAAGGTTTTAAAAGTCATTTTAACAATCAGAAAATTAATTTAGTACATTTAGTCATTTTGTCTAAATATGCACCTACCAGTTCCAACATTACTCAATGTGTAACTATACACAATATAATTCTGACTACATACATTGTTTGGCCTCCACTACCATCAAAAGTGCCCAGCCTTGGTTACCAAATGAAGAAAAATGTGATGATAAAAGGACATGCCAAGGGAAAGAGAGGGAACAAAGTGAGGGGAGTCAAAGCACTGAAGAGGAGAAGGCCTAAAACAATTTTCCAACGGGCTGTTGTTCAGAAGGGTTCAGTGTGGTAATGGTAGACCGGGTTACCTTGTATGAGACCAGCCAGCAGGTCAGATACCTTGACGTTGCCAATCTGCATAGGGTTGAGGTCCTGGGCCTCTAGGGCCACTATCTGGTCTTCACCCTTTACTTCCATCATGCAGGCTATCCCACTCAGGACCAGCAACAACACTGAGGACTGCAATAGCAGCACACCACAGTACAATAAATTCACACCTCAATGTTCTGTTATTTTCTCTTAAAAAGGAAATGCAAACAAAAAAAATTGGTCAATGGGCTGAAACATTAATAAATTATTGAATCCATTTGGGCAAGTAAAAAAAAAAAAAAACACCTTTCTTCTTCAAACAGGATACTAAAAAGGCAGATCTTTCTATTTCTTTCTTTCAAATTTTGTTTACCATTATTTTTATTTAAAATAAATTAATATTGCTCTTTCTATCCATCCAATTCATATGAACACAATAACGTACCATATCCTCAGCCATGTCCTCAGTACTTTGGGAAAGGGAGCTGCTGAGGTCGGCTGATGAACCTCCTTCTGTCCCTGGGGCAGGGCTGCCACGGCTGGCCACAGGAGCACTGTTGGGATGCATGGACTCCATACCTGACTCTGGAGCCACAATATAAACTTACGTGTCATGTTATGTATAATTCAGAATCATTTCAACTACAAAATATGGTGTTTTATGCACCTGACTCCATGAGGACAACAAAGTTGTCACTGGTGTCGCTATCTAC
Organism: Monocentris japonica; assembly: GCA_900323365.1. Taxonomy (NCBI): domain Eukaryota; kingdom Metazoa; phylum Chordata; class Actinopteri; order Trachichthyiformes; family Monocentridae; genus Monocentris; species Monocentris japonica. Next base: position 25,850 of record OOFE01038180.1, on the reverse strand, counting down.
AGAGAGGTTTTCGTCAGGCAGGCTGCCGTCCAAGATGGCACTGTCAAAGGAATGCTGGGAAGGCGACTGCTTCATGGATTGGAGGCGCAGGCTGGCAGCCAAGGAGGGGGATGACTCCTCTGAGCGCTGGACCAGTTCCCTACACACACACACACACACACACCGGGACAGCCAGTAAAAGCATGTGATACACAGCAGACTAACATAGACCATTATGTTGCCAACAGCCCAGCAGGAGAGCACTGGAACTTACTTTGCATGTGGAGTGAACAGTTTGCTCATCCCTGAGCCACGGCTCAGCATGGTGAAGGCGTCTTTCGTTATGGAGAACGCCCCTTTGGTAAGGTCCAGAGAAACACTGATGGCATCTTTGGTTACATCCTTGGTGGCGTTAATGGCACTGGACAGCTCTCCCTCCAGGCTAAAGTTGGATGGGTCCCGGGATATGCCAGAGGGATGTCCAGGAGAGAGGGGAGGTGAGAGGGCAGGGCCATCCTCCTGTGTTATCATCCCCTCCTCCACTGCTTCACAGGCTTCTTCCACAACCCCGTCTGGTCCATCCTGATCAAACACAGCGGCAGATGTATTGATGGTGGTGATGCCGTTTCCTATCCCGCTGTCCTCCAGGACCCCTGGATCAGAGTCATGAGTGGGGGAGATGTCAGAGTCTGTTATGCTAGGGCTGTCTGTGTCTGGGGTATGGGGGACTTCCTCCTCTGGCTCAGTGGAGGACGGTGGCAACAGGAGCCCAAGTTCCACCGAGTCCACAAGGAGGGCCAGACACATGGTGGCAGGTTTTGTCTGCTGGCCACGGGCCTGCTTAGAATCCCGTGTGTCCTGGCCCAACTCTGCCCCCAAGCGGGCCATGGTATCTTTCATCCTCAGCAGGGCCACATACTGGTAGTGATTGAGCCACATCTTCACTGGAGTGATGGCCTGGGCCAGGAAGTGGATAGAGGCCAGCGAGGCCTCCTCTTGGTGAACCCCCTCCTCTGAACAGGGCTGGTGGGCTCTGGTGGGGGAAGACGATGAAC
>OOFE01038180.1:13192-24796 GCA_900323365.1 Monocentris japonica | reverse complement strand
ACATTTAAAGGCAAAAGGCTGGCACATCCACACAGACATGGCAAAGGGCTCAACGAAGGGCTGTGTTCTGCCTTTGGGGCATCGTCGAGCTCCATCAAAGCCCAGGGCCATACGGGATAGACTGAGAAACCAGATGTCCTGGGACCGAAGTTGCTTCCCGTCAGACAGAGGTTGAGGCTCCTTCTCTTGAGAGTGCTGGAGGAAGGTGGAGGGAAGAGGGTGGAAGGCACTCTGGTCTCTGGGAAAGGGACAGGGTGGTTTGAGCTGGAAGAAGGGGTAGGTAGCAAATCTGCCGCAGGTACTGTTGAGGTCAGCTCTGGTGCCATGGGGGCAATGGCGGGTGTTGCTAAGAACCATCTGGTGCACAGTAATACAGAGGGACTGGGGACGCTCTGGATGGTCCAAGATGGAAGAATCCAAGGGTATTATCAGCTATAGAAAGAAACAAGAAAACATCTATATTGGTATATAAACCAACTAATAACATCCAGAGACTTTTATAAATGTAATGGGCTCTGATGACAGCAAAAAGGGACTCTACAAGTATTCCCCAAATCAATCAAGGTAAAGAGTGCGTCCTAAATTCCCCAACCAAAAATAACCACTTTAACAAGTGAAAACAGTTGTCTATCATTTTCACCTTGAGCTGTGCTGCATCCATGCGGACATCCACATGCTCCTCAGCCTTGCTGCTGTCTTGCAAATGGTAGAAAGCTTTGACCTGGTCCAGGGTGTGCAGCAGACCCCTGGAAAACAAATTGATCCACAGCACACTGGCTGGGTCCACGCACAGCTGGAGGCTGTTCAGCTGGGTGTACAGGTTTGAGGTGGGCACTAAAAGAAGGGGACAAAAGAGAAGGTGCCATGATGAGTACATGGCAATGAATGGAATGCAGAGATTTATAGTGACATTTTTTCCCAAGGAGCACATGTGCTCCAAAATTAAAAAAACAACAAAACAAGTACAGTTCCTGCAGAGCCCCATAGCACATTCATGGCAATGACGTACAGTACAGAGCTAATTCAAATATTTACAAGCAACTAGGAACCAGACATCACCAGGTTCCCTTTTGACAAAGTCCGCAGACACTGTATATTGAGCCTACAATCAATGAAAAATATTATGTTTGGGTTTGCAACTTGTGCACAACTTTTCCAAAGTTACTAAGTTTCTGTCTTGTAAATCTGACAAGGCAAACGTAATAGGTTGAAATAGGGAAACAAAATCAGTGGCAATACTGCTGTGGTAAAGATGTACTCTTCAAGACATTTAGGAGCATGATCTGTAAAAATAGAAGAATCTCAAGGTGCACATGTAGACTTGTTTCTGTGACTTTACCTGATAAACCAGGGTTGTCAGGAAAGTAATATTCAGTGAATTGCAAATGGATTGCTGGCACATTGTCTGGCAAGCGAAGAGCTTTGCGGTTACAGGATATTAAAGACTGGGTCTTCTTACTGTGGCGGCCCCCTGTAGATACCTGAATGAGAGGAGGAGAAGTTAGGACAGTAATGACAAATATTCAATATCAGATTTAATTCAAGACACTACAACAAGCAGAATAGTGAAGAGGTGAAGTACTCAAGTACTCAAGCACTCAAGTAAAGTACTCAACGTGTTGAATGTGTGGCTCAAAAAGGGACTATAAACATCTGAATTCAAACATCAACTACATCCTGTAACAAGATGAAACCGGAGAGCCAGAAACATAAAGAATCTCCCCAGGGCTTCTCTTCTTCTAGCAAATGGGGAACTATGATCATCTTAAACTTAAAATAACTTTAGTTATGTCACAGTCTCTCATGATTGAAAGTGTGAAAAAATCTTAAGTGAAAACGCAGAAGCAGCAGGAGTGAAATTTGAAATGGCAGGGGTTTTCTCGATCTCAGCTGAAAGGCATTGGAGCAGCTAAGTGTGGTGAGGTGTAAAGGACTGTCCTATTCTTGCAGAGGTATTTAAGTGACACTTCAAGTCAAGAACTTTCAAGTCAAGAATAAAATAAAGCGATGAATTACAGTCTTTTCTAGTATAGTATGATGGATCCTCTTTTACTACAGTTCCCAGTGAGCCTGATATCCACAGAACAAGGCTACTGAGAGAGTGGAGTAATCAAATAAAAGTTGATGTTGAAAACTTGCCTGGTGAATGTCCAGGTCATCCATCCTGACCACCACACAGCTAGAGCGCAGCCTCTTCAGTGGCGTCCCTGAAGGTGACGTGCCAGAGTTCCTGGATGCTTGCTCTTTGTCAGAAGGGCTCAATTTGGGACTAAACTCTCCATCTAAAGTGTGTGACAGAAACTGCTTTATGACAAATTAAAGTGACTCAAACCACAAGAGGCAATTCCATTTCCAAGATAGATCATGACATTGTTCTACAGAAAAGGTTTGGTTGTTTGTGAATTAGGATTTGTCTTATGTTGCATGTGGGGGTAGGAATAAGAATTTCTATTGTTTATTACTTACTGAGCCATATGTTGATTTGTGTCGGGGGTGGGAACACAGCTTTTATTTTGATTACAGTTTCATATTTTGATATGTTAATAAAATGATTCTACAGGGAAGTAATTATGATTTGATTTTTTTATGTAATTTATAAATGCTTTGCTGTCTTGACAACTGAATTTCTCTCTGGGACTAAGTGAGTATGTATCCATCTATCTGGGTTCGCTAGCTGTGAAAGAAATATAATTCCCATAACAAGATGAATCTAGCAACTTACATTATATTACATTACAGGCATTTAGCAGACGCTTTTATCCAAAGGGACTTACAATAAATGCATTCAACATAGGTAGGCAAAAGAACTACTAGTCTCCAGAAATTGTAAGTGCATTTCCTTCCTAAACAAGCATCGAAGAGCATAACCAGTGCTAAGGTAAAACTTATGTTAACATTGATTTCATACCCTGAACAGTCTTTGCAGTGGAGTCCTTGGCTGGGTTGGGCGCCTCAGCGTGTGGCCCAGGGAACCCAGAAGCCTCTGCTCTCCTCTGGAACTCATGCAGCAGTTTCCCAGCCCACTGGGCCTGTGCCTCCATGGCTCCACTGTGGCGCTCCCAGTGTCGACATCCATCAGCTGGAGTAGAGCAGTAACAAAAAGGCAGTCATGGTCTAGCAATACAGTATTCTAAGCTTAACAGAAAAGGAGACTGGGCTTTTACCATCAGGGCACGGAGGCTTTGGAATGACCTGACTGAGACGCCTGTGCTAGCGGAATCAGTGTTGCCTATTAAAATCACTATTTAAAACTTATTTTTATAGAATTGCTTTTATGTAACATCTTTAGTCCTATTATTTTACTATTACATTGTTTGACCCCGTTGTCTTTTATCTTGTGGTGTCTTCTTGTGATGTTTGTTTTTACTTGATAGTTAAAGCACTTTGTAAACTCAGTTTTAAAAAAAGTACTTCACAGTGTATTATTATTATTCCAATTATAACTATATTAATTTACTCTCCAATCATATTTCGCTCTGGTAATATTTCATCAAAATGACTAATGGTCTAAAAAAAATGTTTTTCAACTTAATTAATTTAAACTGAACTTTTAACATAATCAGACCAATAATCTATTGGACAGTTACCATGTAATAATCTTGGGGACTGGTGTTTGTGGTGCTGATAGGATAGTGAGCTCCAGAGGTGATTCTGGTGTTCTACATTCAACACATCAGGAATTCCACTGAGAATAATGGCAATGGGCACGCTCTCCCAAGCTATTAGTGTGCTTGAATACCAATCCTTCTTACAGTTAGTGCTGAGTAATGTGGTGATTTCAGTGGGAGCATTAAAGAGCCCCAGGGAAGACAGCAGTTAAATTACAAGCAGAGAGGCTGAAAGGACCAGTCATCAGACTTACCAGGTCTGTGGATGGGGTAGTAATCAAAACCCAGCTTCCTAAAAGTCAGCTGCATGGCACCCTGTGAGCCTGGTGGGGGAGGCTCATCTATGTAACATCACATGACAGGGGTTTAAATCATAAAAATAATTGCAGCTTCAAAGATAATTATGGTTCAAATGCTTAACAATTCACAGTATTTACAATCTTAGTTTTAAGCTGAAGTTGAAAGTGAAAAGTGCAAATGTACCTGAGAGTTACCACAGAGCTAGGGCAACATGCCGACTGTTTTGATGGCATATGTTGAGTTATTCAACTAACCTGAGTCCATTGAAGAACTGTCGTTGCATATGTGCAGGTCCAAGCGGGATATAAAGGTGTGATAAGAGGACTCCTTGACATCATATTGCTCAAAATACTGACTCAGGTTGTTGGGGGCACCACTAGGAGCAGATGGGGCTTCTGTCCATAGGTTGTGGATGCCAGGGGACGGAGGAGCAGTCTATGAATACAACACATATAGAAAGTCTTGCATGAATTCATTTTGTTTGAACGTTACATAACAGAAAACATTTTGTGACAAAGTAGTCCCAAGCAACGACCAAATTTAATCTCCGACCTGCATAGAATGTTGCAGGCCGTTAGGCCAATATTTACAGTGGAGTAATATGGAACAACAAAGAGGCTGTTGCCATGGTAAGCATGGTATATAGGATATATGCACAGCTATCAACCAATGAGATGGCTGTGTTCAACCTACCCGTTTTATAAGTGTGTTATAACAGTGTTATATACTTGTTTCAGTAACTCGTTTTCATAACAGATGCAATAACAACAATACATAAATAACAACAACAGTAGTTATAATAAACAATATTTGTACACACCTTTCAAAACAGTTATATACTTGTTTTTATTAAGCTGTTTCTATAAACAAAACAAAACCATTACTAAATATCCAATCAAATAAAAGCCATACTAAAAATATTCCAGGGGGAATTAATTCCATCCAAAGTAGGAACAAAACAGAGTTCAGACATTGTAACCTTGACATTCCCCCTGATTTCCCCTTTAAGCATATAAAAATGTAGTTACATTTAAAGTACTGTTCTTCAATAAATAATTAAATGAAGCTTTTCAATTAAACATCAAATCATCAACATGGAAGGCAGGAAGGGGGTTAGGACCTGCAGGGATTCAGCAGTCATGCTCTTCCTCTGCTGGGCAGACTTCTCCATGGCCTCGCTCAGAGATTTGGCATAATGGATGATAGCTTTGAGCTGGGAGTCTGTCAGCACCCACAACAGGTCATCCAGAATGAAAAGCAGCTTGGAGGCCAGCACATTACAGTCCTTGACCTTGACAGAGACATGGCGAATAGAAGGTTTTTAACAGATAATGTCTGATTCAGAATATGTTCCATGAATTTTAAGCACTTCTATGGCAGATCTAGCTGTGTCTCAACTTTTTATACAATATACTCAGAATTGGTTATGTGACTTTAAAGTCTATTTAAAATTAGCCCACAATCTTCAATAGGTCAAAAGATACAGTGGAGGGATCAACTAATCTATGCATTCCCCATTTGGTTTGTTGTGTCCCCTGTATTCAGCACAATGCATTTTTATAGACCGTAAAAAAGCCCCTCCCCTATAATGGGAGCCCCTCCCATCCCTTAAAACCATCCAGGCTGAACCTACTCCAAAATTAGTAAACTTGATGAGCGCTATCTCTCAAGCCCTAGATTGTAACACACTGATCTCCAGCCATTACTATGTCTCAGTTTTAGCTGTGTTACACTTTGCACCATGTTTCTAGTAACGTTATCTAGAAGTCATGCCACATAGCCATGAACAATTTCTGCAGGTCCTATCATAAATATACTATTACTAACTGATGTGTTGTTCCAAGTTGTTACAATCAGCATTGAACTGATTGAGAACTGATTTACTGTGTTTCTGTCGGTGAGGGAGTGTGTACGCAGCTCTGTTTAGAAGGGGGATGGAGGCAAGTTTTGCTATTTTACATAAATCTTACATAGTAGACCTTTAATAATTATATTATGAAATTAAAGTATATATTAACATGCTCTGAAGAGTAAGAAATGAATGGTAGAAAATCTGCAGCAATGTGATCAAGTCTTACTCTGCGCTTGAGAGCGATGCGAATGCGCCCCTGGTTGGTGATGAGGCGTAATGGGGTACTACCTAGGTCCTGGTCCTCACTCTCTATGGCATCAGCCTCAATTCGCAGACTCTGCCAGTTAATTTCCTTGAATGTCAACACCTGAGGGAGAAAATAAGTGCATCAAACAACCCGCATACATATGTGATCATACGCAGAGAGACAGGAAAGACACAAACCACAGTGTGACTAGTGGCAGATGTTTTTCTGAGACAAACAGAGCACGAATAAAAGGTCATCTGACAGATAAACAGATGCCTTATAATTGGATTATGAGATCTCATTTAGAGAAGTTGGACATCTCAATATGGAGTCACCTCAGCCAATAAACAGCAAAACAATTGGCCTGATTAAATGATTTACTGCAGGCCTAATAAACAGGCACCGTTCTGAGGCAGGAACATTGCATACGGCCATGTGTTACATAGATCCAGGAAGAACAGTGGTTAAGCTGGGTGAAATAAAGATGTGCTGCGCAGTACCTCTCCTCTCTTTGGGTCAGTGATGCGGGTGTAGCGGAGGTCACTGCGCTGCCATTTGGGGTTGAGGCTGTTGCCTTGTAGCTGCCAAAGTTCAAAGGAGGCATGGAAGGCACGGGCCTGTACCTTGATGGTAATGGAGTTGATGATAACAGACATACCCTCCACCACCTTCTCAGCGAAGCCATACTCGCTGTAATTAACACGCAATGTGAACATGAGCAAAGGCGATGGGTTGACCGTGTATAGGACACACAATGTGGACTATTCAACATCAGATATGCCGCTGGCTAAACGATAGGTTTCAAGACAAACTGCCAGGTTTATGCAGGCTTACCTCTGGCCTGCTGTGATCGCTATAGGGGAGGGGCCATTAGGTGGACGTGGCTCTTCACAGGTCCTCATCTCTACCTCGACTTTATCCAAGAACTGCACACATGAGAAAACAGTAACACTCTGCGTACAATTCAACAAGTATGAATAGAGAAATAGCCGAACCTTTGCCAATGATATCAGAGCAGAGAACACACCCTGTTTTACCTTTTGTTAAAGAGCAGTACAACAAAAGGTAAAACAACAATGGAGAACATTGACAGAGCAATTCCAAAATCATGTTATTGTATAAAAGGAGAGAAAAAAAGAGAACTAACGATCTTACCAAGCAGATGGGGCTTGTTTTCAACTTTGTCCATTGTATCTGAAAAAGAAGACAGCAGGGGACAACTGAGTGAACCACAAAAACTTGCCTCAGCATTGTGACTATCATCCACTGTGTGCAAGGCACAGTAAGCAGCAAGCTCCCATGAAATGTCACCACAAAGGGGTAACAATAATAACTGCATTACTGCCATAGATATTTGGAGGCATACCACAGGGTTGGAAAAGTTACTGCATTCCTGTTATAACAGTAGTAATAATGAAGAATGCAAGGCAGGTAGTTGCAAAGGAGAAGCAGACGTCACAATCTGTGCAATGGAAAAGACGTTTTACTCCATGTCAGCAGCCATTCTGCCAACTGGTGGGAACACCACAAACCTCATCTTTAACCTGGTACAGTGAAGAAAATTCTATACCATTACAGCACTTTTTTCCAAGCCATGCATTTATTAGTCATCTCTAAGATAGATACCAACGTTTGCACTGTCAATGCACTGTCTAACTAGAACACACTGTGGTGAGGAGTGTGTTCTCTCTAGCCTCTGGCCTTTTGTGTCTTTCTGCATCATGGCCGGCCTCTTTGTTATCTACAGCTAGTGGCAGGTCTGGAGAATCACACTGACCTCAGTGATGTATCTAGGTATTGCTTATCTGTGTGATGCTGCCACTGCTCATTTCCTTTATGCCTCTCACTGGCTCCATAGACTTAACCCACCCTGAATTTCAACCACAAGCTCTTCAATGTTAATAGATAGAATACTCTTTTTCAGTCTGAAAATGAAATATGAGACAAAAATGACATGGATTATGTATTTTTTCTGTACCAGATTTGGGCTGTAAGAATACTCTTTGACTCATCAGACCAGCTATCCAATCTGGTTTGACTAGTCAGTGACATACCCTAATGGCAGCTTTGTTGCAGTAAACCCGAGTGACAGCCAGCCAGGTAGGCAGGTCAAGCATGTTCTGCAGAACCTCCTCATCCAACTCCAGGTTAGACAGCTGCCCCTCCCCCTTTAAAGTACTCAGGTTGATCTTGTCTGGGGACAGATTCTTGGTGAACCTAGGGAAAGGAATGAGATAAAATGCTATTAGGGCAAGGGGATGTGAAAAAGCATTAATTATTTCAAATAGGCTTTATCATGGAAATACTCGACATTATAGAAGATATACTTCACTAATCAAGAAAGACAGAATGAGACAAAGTTGAAAGATGAAGCCTGGCCAAACTGAGTTGTACTCTAATTGAAAAATGTTGCAACTGAATGAGTCATCCTGGGGAGCTGGAGCCTCCCCACAGCAGTACTCTCCATCTGACTTAACCTCTCCACAGGTGCTAAAACATTCCTCTGACGACCAGGAATAGACTACAAACCCAGAAAGACTAGGAATAGGAACAAACTGACTTGTTAAGTATCCCTTTTCAATTTCACATACACCATGACTGTGCTGCCATTTTCCACTGACATGTCAGGCACCAACATGGAAACACTGATGAAAACCTAAATACCAAATGTAGTGGCTTTTAACAAAACTAATATCTAAATAAGCCGCTGAGTGGCGAACGGGGTGAACTTGTTTTGGACACGTGTTCTGGGCTAAAAATAAACAAATGTCCAGTGCGCTGTATATCTTTGGATATCCATTTATTCGATCCATTTATTTTGTTGGCATACACATGCTCACCATAGCATACAGTGGGTAGATATTGTCCATATTCAATCACTATGATGTTTCCATTCAGCAAGTTAAGACTCAAGCATGCCAGTCACGCTAACACAATGACACGCTGACACGGTCAAAAACTGTTTGCTTCCCGTTCCACACACCTGATTCTCATCACCTGGAGCTTAGCTATATGCACTTCCTACATTAATGCCCCACCCTGTGTTCAATGTCAGAACTGCATGTGTATAGATATAGTCACCTAGTGTTTTTAGATAAGGATAAAATAAAACAAACAAAAAACTACATTATGGCTTCAAAACCAAACAACAGGGCTGCAGAGTATGACTCACAGTTTAGTGGGTTAATGATATAAATTAAACTAATAAGATGGTATGTGAGTGTGGTTTAAGTTGTCAAAAAGTTGTCATTCCAAAAGTTGAATGTTTTTAGATCTAAAGCCTTGTTGCACTCGGTAAACCTGATAGACCAGTCAAAGCTAGCACATGCTCCCCCTACACACTGAACAGTATCATCAACATCACTGCTCTACCCTCCTCCTCAACCATTTCAATCACAATGGCCAGCCTGTTGTGATAATATTCAAGCAGATCATCTATAAAAACAAAGCCTGGGGCATTACTTTCCCCATCTGAACATTTTATATATTACACACTCTTCAAGGCCTTTCATGATTAGATAGTGAGGTGTAGAGCTAACTTAGTTATAGTCTAGTCTAGTACAACACTCTACATGCATTCTACATGGACAGGATAAGATAGAGCATAGGATGGTTTGAGATATATGATATAGACCTACATTTGTGCTACAGCAGACTATAGCAGTGTTATTATTTGTAAAACTAAGCAACAGTAGGCTAATTGTGAAGATTAGCATGGTTTAACAAGTACAGAAATTCCACAGATTACAAGGGCAGCAAAAAGAAGTCATTGTACAAACTTGGCTTGGAGCACACTTGCTTGGTTTTATTATTATTAAACAAAACAAAAAACGTGTTTCAAACTTTGGTACCAAAGGTTCTCCCTTGGAGTGGTTAATTTAAAACCAACAACCCCTCAGTGGATAAAGAAATGCTGTGTAAATTTTAGGCTAGGTTTGTGTGTTTGGAGCCAAGCCCTATAGCAGCTGGACACTTCAACCATATCATACAGATTCTTGTCACTAGAATGGATGTGTTGTATCCTTGGTTTGATTTTGTCATCATCCTGCCCGAGGAAAGGAATATGGTGAACTAAGAGAAGTCTTAAAACAAATATATTATTAAATCAGTGCTGACTAAAGACAAGATTAGGGAAGTCAATGAGTCTACAGCTAATTAGGAAATATTAAGAACATCATGGAATTGTAGAATAGACCACAAATGTTCAAACGAAATGATTACTAACAACAGCATGCAAGATAGTTGAAAACATTGTGTTGCAAACACTAGGACAAAAGCACATTTCCCATCAAAGAAACAAGCTGTAACAAGCTGAAACAAAGTGTCCACTGTGTACCTATCTGGTGCAAATAATTATTTTAACTGAGACTGCAAAGACAAGGCAAATTAGTGTCAGTCTGTGAGGAGGCCTAGTTTTAACAAACACCTATTGTCCAGGTTAGTGATCAAAAACACATTTTACCATTGTCTTTTCCACCCAAATAAGTCTCTTACCAACTGTCAGCGCTGCCAAATATGCAGTAACAGAACAAGACAAGGATTGCAGCAATACAACTAACAAAAGGGAGATTGCATCACAAAATACAGTAGCAGGCTGTATGTCTCCTGGGCAATGGCACACTACTTAAAGGAAGCAAAACCAGGTGTAGAGAAAAGGCTGCAGCCAATACTGGAGATGATGCTGAGGATCACCGCAATATAATATTTGACTATGTACAGCAGGAATAAGATTGCCCGGAGGGTTTGGGTAGTCTCTATGTACAGGTCTTTTTGTACTAGAACCTTTTCAACAGCAGTGCTGACTCAATGACAGTATAATCCACAGCCTTCAAATCACTTTGTTGACTCAAGTCAAATATAGTAAGTATCCACAATGTGCATTAGTTAAAGAAATAGTCTAACTACACTACTAAATAAATGTCTATCTGGCAGTGATCAAGAACCAAGCTTGGAATACGGCAAAAGCTCCAAGCATGTCTACTTTAGGGTACAAGTATCGGTGGCGGTGTGTGAAAACGTGGTATATCTATAGCTCTCACTTACACATCTATAAGTGAAAAATGATACCAGTAATCAGCACAATTATTCAGAAAAACAATATCTATGGGGGGGCTATGGAGGAACAGTAGATGCTGGTGAATGTTTAGGTGCTGCTTGACCTTAGTACTGTTTTAAAGAGTAGCTGAGTAAAAAGGGAATAAAAAAGAGTGAGTAAAATGTTTTACTAAAATGTGAGTAGAGAATTAGTTTGGTACCGATATTTTGCATTCATTTCCTCCAGAAGAGATTAAAAGTATCATGGCGATGTTTATAACACTCCTTACAAGTTAAAGTGAATTTTTTTTTTCAGGATTTGCTGAACAAAATGAGAATATTTTCTAAAAGAATGTTGAAGGTCTTAACGCTCAGAAAATTTTGGGACCATTTTTGCCAACCTAAAAATATAGTAAACGTCGGTCATGTTTTTTGATATACTTATTACTTGGCCCAAAACTGAACAACCACAATCTTTTACAACGTTGGGAGTCTATAAATATATAAATATTCAATATGTACTACTTATGTGAACTGCTGAGGTTTCAAACAGTTGCATTCAG
>OOFE01038168.1:7944-24967 GCA_900323365.1 Monocentris japonica | reverse complement strand
TCCTGTGGTATCTGGCATCAAGACGTTAGCAGCAGATCCTTTAAGTCCTGTAAGTTGTGAGGTGGGGCCTCCATGGATCGGACTTGTTTTTCCAGCACATCCCACAGATGCTCGATCGGATTGAGATCTGGGGAATTTGGAGGCCAAGTCAACACCTTGAACTCTTTGTCATGTTCTTCAAACCATTCCTGAACAATTTTTGCAGTGTGGCAGGGCGCATTATCCTGCTGAAAGAGGCCACTGCCATCAGGGAATACCGTTGCCATGAAGGGGTGTACTTGGTCTACAACAATGTTTAGGTAGGTGGTACGTGTCAAAGTAACATCCGCATGAATGCCAGGACCCAAGGTTTCCCAGCAGAACATTGCCCAGAGCATCACACTGCCTCCGCCGGCTTGCCTTCTTCCCATAGCGCATCCTGGTGCCATCTCTTCCCCAAGTAAACGACGCACATGCACCCGGCCGTCCACATGATGTAAAAGAAAATGTGATTCATCAGACCAGGCCATCTTCTTCCATTGCTCCATGGTCCAGTTCTGATGCTCTCGTGCCCATTGTAGGCACTTTCGGTGGTGGACAGGGGTCAGCATGGGCACTCTGACCGGTCTGCTATGCAGCCCCATACGCAGCAAGCTGCGATGCACTGTGTGTTCTGACACCTTTCTATCATCCAGTTGTCCCTCCTTGGACCACTTTTGGGCGGTACTAACCACTGCATACCGGGAACATAAGACCTGCCGTTTTGGAGATGCTCTGACCCAGTCGTTCTTTCTGCTTCCAACACATCAGCTTCAAGAACTGACTGTTCACTTGCTTCCCAATATATCCCACCCCTTGACAGGTGCCAATGTGACGAGATAATCGTTGTTATTCACTTCAACTGTCAGTGGTTTTAATGTTGTGGCTGATCGGTGTATAAGGCATAAGGAAACCTCAGGCTATCTACTCTAAAATTACCAAAGAGTTTGAATTTTATACATTTCCCCATTGCACGATCATCAAATTTTGATTCAGTGGTTGCGAAAAAGAAAAGTTAGTAGATTACCAGGTATCTAAACATCTATCATGTATGTATTTTTACATATTTATCACAACTGTCAGTAATCTGTAAAATGGTAAGCTTGATAACAGGCATAATGAAAGACTGGTAGCAATAATAGATATAGCTATAAACAGTTATATTGTGTTCAAGCAACCAGAGGAAGAGATGCTTCATTATAGCTGCACTAGGCAATTGTGCATGTCTGCCTCTCCAACTGGCAGCAAGAGGTAACTGTTTAAATTGCACCAGACATCTTTGCACTTTGGCGGCCCCATGTATCAGCAAGACATTACTGTTTTTGAAAGTTTGAAGGACTTCATTACCCAGAAATCCCGTACGGTGATGTCAGTAAACTAAATGTCGGCTTAGTGTCTGGTAGGGGTGAAAGTGGTGAAGAGGTTCAGCCATGGCGAGTCCAGCTTTCTCTGGATTTCAGTCTTAAGTTTTGATTCGTCCCTACCTCTAAGGAGAGGATTTCCCACCATTGACCATAGCTGACACCAGAATAATAATAATCTGGGCAAATAGGGCAAATCTACACCGTCTCAGTTAGGAAGGATGGGACACTTTTCTGTATTGCAGCTCCACTTTGTGATATGATGTGTATTTTTACATACAAATCTTCCCATATGCAGCTTTAAATTAAGTGACATGGATGGAAGATGAGGTGCAACACTAGCAGTAGAAAAATATGTCCATTCTTTAATTGTTCATCATATTAAAAAACATTGTTTCATCAGATACAAATATCCTAGGGCTCATGAACACAGGGCCAGAAATGAACCGATCGTACGTGGAAGGAAGGGAGTGTGAACATAACAAAAAAAATGGGGCACTCTTATTTAAGGGCACCTGTACCTTCCCAGTCACCCTGTGATGGGTGAACACCAGCAAGCCTAGCGTAGTTTATTTAGTTTAGCTAGCCTATAACTTGATCCATTCGAAGAATTCATGCCTAATCAAGAGATCGGGAAATTAACATGGACTTCGAATGCTTCTTTTGTTACATTTGGCCATTGAATTGCAATGGTGGGAGGGCCCTTTTTAAGACGAGCACAAACTGCACCCCCACCTGACTGGGAGCCCTTATAGGGGTGTGCCCTCTGAAACAGAGAATATAGGACCTGTCTATAAAAAAAGTAAGGGGATAGCTCGCTGTACCCTGTAGGTATGCATATGTGGCGTCGGGGTTCGGGAATGTGTCCATTGAACTGCGATGGTTCTCTGCAGCGGTTTTACACCCGATGCTATTTTAGGCAACATTGTTCTCCAACCACGTTCTGATCTCGTCCTCATTCCTCCGGACCCATTCAATGTTGTTCCTCACCGTCTCCAACGCCTGCTGCCTGGGCATCTCCCCAGCACCAGCGTTAGGTGTTAGATTGAAGAAGTGCTCCATCTAAAAAGACAAACACACATACAGCAGCATGTTGGAATATGTCATGAGATGCCTGAACACTAAGGGCTGCAAAGGTATTTTCTTCTTCATGGGCTTTTTTCTCTCCTGTGCCTGTTTTGGTATTTTGGTGACTGTAAATTTGACTGCTGTCAAATAAAGGCAAAAATACACCCCAAAAATGTTCTTCATAAAAGACTTACTGATCGGTTATTGTCAGAGTACCGTGGTGGAGAGTGCACTGCTGTTAAAGGGAAGGAAAAGTGGTGATTTGGCCACGATTGAAGCCAGGCCCACCACACCTACTGATAATGTATCCCTCCTAATCCAACTCCAAAATCAAAAATAGAGCCCTAAAATTGAGTTGTGTGTGTCAGAGTTGTGTGTTAGAATATTCAATGCCATTTACAATATATGAGAAAGAATAGGCTGCACGGGGCTGTTGATGACTTTTTTTTGATGGCTTCTGCTGTGCTGGTTACTTACAACTAGCAGTTGCAAGCAAAGAAACAATGAAAAGTGGAGGGAAATTCCTCAAAAACATGTTAACATTAACAAGCCAAATTGAAATAAAGTTGTTAAATTCAAATTCTTAATAATACTACCAGTAGCATGAGTAGCATAAAGGCTAGTTCTAACCTTCCATAGCTGTTGTTCTGTGTTGTAGGTGGTTGTGATTCGATTCAGCAGGCGGCCCAGGTTTCTGTCATTGATGGTGTATCTGTTGTGTAACAGAAAATGAACAGCAAAATGTGGTTGGCAGTGATAATAATAAAAATCATCACCATCATTATCACCATTGTCATCATGCCATTTCACATTTCTCTATAATTCAAATTGCTTCATTGTCATTTTAAGTTCCCTGGTTTACTGATAAGTCATGACATTTTACAAAATTAGATTGGTTAATTTAAGTTTTGCACATTGTTTGTTGGACTTCTTCATTGTAAGTGGACTTGTTCAGGATGTAATGTTAGCATAGCAGGCCTTGCTAAGTATATGTTAGCAGTAATGTTAGCTGTTAAGTGAGCTATGAGTGAGCTATTATTGGTGATTTGATTTGTCATTGTTAGATTTTCATCAGCTGTCAAGCATGTTACTAGCGCTAAGCTAGTTTTCACTAAAGCCCATGCATTATTCCGTATGTGACAACAGCCTAAATCTGGATATAGCTTAAAATTGCAAATAATCTTGTAATGACTAATAAAAATATTTCTCAAACAGTTGCAATCCCTAGTAAATTAGTGAGAAATTCAACCTGGACCTGAACCCCATTGGGTCCACTTGGGTCCCTTCAGATCAAGGACCTTGTTGCACTGACCTGTTGACCAGGAAGTCCCAGTTGAGGGTGGTCCAGTCCCAGGCCATGCTCTTCCCCAGCGGGTTCCAGGATACGTATCGCACCACGGTGAACAGGTCCTGACTCCTCACCACGCTGTCATCTTTAGATGCCTCCAGCAGCCTTCAGAAGAGCAAACTTTATTCTTTCAACATATCCCCTTTTCGTTGATCTCGAGAAACACTGAAACTCTAGATGATGTTGAAGCTGCACTAATCCATCCTGTGTTAAATCCCATCCCCACAGCCCTTAGATTCACCCTATTTACCCAAATGAAATTCTGGGGTTGGGTATGGACACTGATGGGAAATCTTCTCTGCACACAGGAAGTGATGAATCAAAACGTAACAGTGAAATCAAAAAGTGTCTTCTAAACAGCATTGGGTGAGTGCACACTGAGAAGAAGACAAGTTCAGTGATGTCACACCGCGCAGGATTTCTGGGTAATGAAATCCAGTCAAACCAAAATTCAGTGAGAGATAAACAGTTATCTTTCACTGCCATTTGGAGCCGGCAGTGTGATTGCCTGGTGCAGATTTAAGAGAATTTCTTTAAAAACACACCTTTTAACTGCTTTATACTTTTACTTTCTATTATAGTTTCAACTGAAAAGCACTTTGAGTAGCATCATTGTATGAAATGTGCTCTATAAAAAAAATGACTATCTGTAACTTAACTTTATTAGTATACAACCCAGGTACTGTAGGAGAATAACAATAGATAGATAGATAGATAGATAGATAGATAGATAGATAGATAGATAGATAGAAGAGATGTAACATTATGTCTGTTATAAGAGCTAGAAAAAAGACAATTACACAATATACAATTAGTTGAGTTAATGGGATTTGTAATAAGCCGTAGCATTACAGATCATACACTAGCATTCCTAACCTTCATTTTCATAATCATTCTGAAAAGAGAACGGCCATTGTGTTTACTTGTATAGAAGGTCCATGTTCTCCACAGATGCCAGTCCATACAGCAGCTTGTCCTTCTCCTGGGCCAAAGTAGCGTCTTTGTACCTCTGGAACATTATATTCCACATTTCTTCGGTGCCCGAGTTCTTCATTCCATATCGGTAGACCAGCAGCCTCAGGTTTACTGCCACGTTGCTGGAGGGCCAAAAGGTCATCAGAGTTTAATATCAGATCACTGGCTATGTTTACATACAGAGAGTAAACCCCCGGGGCTGACATCAGCTTTTATTCAATTCAGCTTGAGAATTGAATGCCTCATTTCCCTGTTAACAGTGTTGACAAATAAACCCATTCGGAATTTGGACGGACAGACAGACAGACAGACAGACAGCGGAAATAGTGGATTGAATGTGCTGTAGTAGTGATACCTGATGGTTCCATTGATCCATTGGATAAAAATGTGAGATGCCTTGCCCAGGGCATCCTGATCTCCCATCTGACAAGCGATACCAAGGACAGTCTCTCTCAGTAGCCTGTCAGACACATCCAACATCACTCAGTCACGTGATAGAGTCAAAGGAACAGAATACAACTACATGAACTGATTATGTATACGAGTTGATAACTGGTACTGTATATTGTCACATTTATGGCGTACATGTGAGGTTCAGTGTTAACAAAATGCATTGGTTTAATTCAATGAAAAACACGTATCACGTATCATGTCACAAAGCAGACAGGGATCAGGCAAGGCAGAGTCAGGCAAGGCAGGGGTGCGGTTAACCAGGATCAGAGGCAGACGAAGCAGACAGGGATCAGACGAAGCAGAGTCAGGCAGAACAGGGATCAAGTAACCAGGGAACCAAGACGGGAAATGGAAGGCTATGTAACACATTAGACAATCTGGCAAAGTGTGTGCCTTGCCTGACTCTGCCTTGCCTGAATCCTGTCTGCTTCGTCTGCCTCTGATCCTGGTTAACCGGACCCCTGCCTTGCCTGACTCTGCTTTGCCTGACCCTGCCTGCCTGCCTACTCCGGTGATCTCAGCAAAATAAAGCTGTTAACTTTTCGCCTGCCTCTGCCTCTGTATTCTGCGCCTGGGTCTGCCTGTGAGCTATACGTAACATATAACGCATCATTTGTCCCCTGTGAATGATGCAGGCACCCCTTGGGCCAATCAGTAACAAAATGCATCATCCCCACCCCCTTCATCAAAATCAGACTAGTAGTCTCTTTCAAATTTTGAAAATTTGACCTTTATTCATAGTGCCTGCATCAGGCCAATCAGTGTAATGTTTTTAAAAAGCAGTACCAAAATGCATCATCACTCCATATTTTGTCAAAATTGGATACGTAAGGATATACTTTCCATACCTCTCTGTCTGTGTGCCTTCATCTAACCATCCAAGTCGTATTGCGATTGCTCTTACATGGTCACGAAATAGTTTCTAAGGAAAAAAAACAAGTGACATGACTTCTCTTATTTAACTCAAAACATACAAAACCTAAGTAAGATTTTACGGCCCCATAGCACAAAATGACCATAATACATCTAAGGGGGTTGATAGGGTCTACTTAGCTAGCTTACTCCTTTCTATTGTGAAATTGTGACTTTATTATTTATAAACAGGCCACCATAAGTTGTACCAGAGACTAGCAATTCCTTGGTTGATAAAATTCCTAAGAACTACACTGACTTTACCTTTCACATGTTACGATAGAGGTACTACAAATCATCTCTGTACTGTGTACATGCTAATGCGTTAGCATACTGTACATTAAGTGCCTGTAGGCAACTAACATTATATAATGTAAGAAGACAGACCTCAGTGTTTCACTTAGCTCAAAACTTTATTTGTGGTGGTAAACAAACCGATACTTTTCAATGCTCATCTGAGGGCACTCTCGTTGATGTGTGATTGTAGTTCAAGGTATCGCAATTAAAGGTACCTGTGCCATTTTGTGTTTCTCAAAACTAACTACATTACAAAAAATACATTTCCCATAAACCCTGTTGCTTTGTGCATTTGTGCACACAATGTAAAATGCAATGTAGAGGTGATGGTCTCATTTGTTTATAGTAATTATATTAATGTCTCAATTAATGTGGTAATGATTGATTGACATAGCACCTTTAAAAAATATTGCATTTTGCTAACATGGTTAGTTATAATCAGGGGTTAAAGTGGGCCGGAACGATCCGGAACAGCGTTCCGGCACCTTCGATTAATAAGTAAATAAGTCTGATTGGCAGTTTCATACATAATAATGTCAAGCGAGTTCATTTTTCCGTGTGCTGCAGCCTGTCGTTCCTTCCAGCTGATGCCATTGAGATACTCACTCAACAAATAAGAAAGTAATGTCACCCCACGGCCCCGCCCCCATCCCTTTTTCCGTTCTCATCCCTTCCGGGTTCATGCGTGCAGATGCCAATAAACTCACGGCCGGGGCCGTAATTTCAAATGCAATGTTTCAAACAGAGCTCAACAAATATTACCAAACACACAAACTGTTTCATGTGCAACTTGGCTATCTGTTCAGCTAGAAGATAAACTGGAAGAAATGTAAAGCTTGCACAGTGGCTATTTACATGATGTGTTGTTGAAGTTATCCGGTTAATTCATATTGTGAAATGTCTTTGACAATAAATTAAATGATAATCATTTTTGTGTTATTGAAAGGCTGTGTGAGAATATTGGACAGTTTAAACAAATGCAGGCTATGGAACTTGATAGTTTGCAAAGTGGTAAACGTTTAACGTACAGTAATGGACTAATTTGGCCTGGTGCAGGGCAGGCTGTTGTATCCATGGTCACTGTTAGGTTAGGTCAAGGGTAGCAGTCATCAATTTGAATTTAAGCTGATGATGCTCTTTTGTTATCACTTGCCAAATTCCACATAGCCTGTCCACAAAGAAAACAAGTCCACCGGAGCTCACAGTACAAATCAGCAAGTTATTTTGAGGTGAGTCATTTTTCCCCGCTCTTAGGGTTCCCCCACCTGCCAAATCCCACTTTAACTCCTGGTTATAATTATGATGAATAGGTAAAACAAAAGCTTCAGTGTGAGTTTTTTGTTTAAAATTTTGACAGTTCAATACATGGAAGGCTTAGCAACTCCCTCACCTGAAACTTAGGGTAGAGTGCGGTGTTGTCTGACAACATATCCCGAACGTAGGCAATAGAAGTGGCCACGCGGTCCCAAACAATGTAGTCGGTCTCATTTCTCAGGTACTTGGTAAGGTCAAAGGCATTACCGTAATCTATAATGTCGGCCCTGATCAATGAAATGAAACAGTAACGTGTCATCAATTTACAGTTGTATGATAGGAGACATGTATTTTTGTACAGTGTATATTCGGGTGAAAGCTTACCTCCCAAGAGCAAAGACATCATCAATGTAACTGGTACGATCCGCTGCATCCAACTCCTGTTAAGCAAGATAACAGAGTCAAAGTGACATCACATTGTCTGGCCAGTTATCCACAGGAATAAGAAAAATATGGAAATTTTCCTTTAATGATCCCTCTGGGGAAATTGGGTTGTTTCAGCAGCAATCAGTAATAGAATATAGCAAAAACAAAAAGAAATAGAAGTAAGAATAGAAGAAATGGGGATAATATAGTCAAACGCAATCAGCAATCAGCAAGAACATGTTAAAAGAATACAGTGAGTTTTTAGTACCACTGGTCAAATTACCCATTCGATAATGAGAGTATAAACATCAGATCACTGGCTCCAGTGCTCCATGCTAACACTTTAGCATACACTATGCTGAGTGATTAGCATTATTATTATTATTATTATTATTATTATTAATAGAATTAAGGCTATTAGCATTATCTCTAAATTGAGAAATTGCAGCAGCTCTAAAGATAAATGGTACGTAATCCTAAATTATGAGTCTAAATTAAATTTACACAAAATATTATATCAGAATAAGGAAGTGTTTTGACTACTTTCCCAGTTTCCATAGCAAGTGAAGGTGTTGGGATGCTACAGTGTTAGCATGGAGCCTACTATCACTCAATATAGTGTATGCTAAAGTGTTAGCATGGAGCCTACTATCACTCAACATAGTGTATGCTAAAGTGTTAGCATGGAGATTTATTTACACAAGATTTATATTTTATATTTTGATACCTATTGTAAATAGTGTGCTTTGTTTTTTGCTGTAAATATTGTTTTTTTGCAACTGTTGTTTTTTTGCACAATCCCGTGAGCATTGCCACTTTTTCATTTCACTGCACATCCTGTATGCGTATGTGACAAATAAAGTTCTTGACTTGACTTGACTTGGAGCACCTGAGCCAAAAATCTACCGGGGACATATGGATGATTTTGGTGTCTATGTTCTCATCACTTAAACTTGTCACTGTATTCCTTTAAGACGTGCATCAATGAGAAGTATGAGATAAAGTATAGATTACAACATCATGAGTGCAAAATAACAGCAGTCAAACTTACTGGGACAAATTAAAAATGAATGTAGACAATGTGTGATATAAATATATACCAAAACTAAGACACTGATGTAGTGTTAAATAAGTGGAAAAATTATTAAAAAAATATCAACAGAAATATAAATATTTTATAACAACAATGCAGTTTGGCTTGTAGCTGCTCCAGCAGATCCACTGTCATCAGTGTTTCATTACCAAGTGGTTGGTTTGAAGCTGTTGACTAATAGTGCTCCACATGTGGTCATCATGGTTGACTCTGTAGAATCCAATGTGATCGTTGTTCACCTTCAGGAGTCCATCCAGTGTAGAGGAGTAGTTAACGTTAACAAGCTCTGAAAATCAGCACAGTGCATCATTAGTGCACAGAGTCTGGATAGCTTTCAAGGCAAGGCAGTACAACTGAAAACTGGATCCACCAATTTTGAAATATTATAATATTGCTTCTGTAGCTACTGTAGTTTCATAAAACATATAAAACAATCATCAAAAACAACTACAAATATTTAATTTACACATTTCTCTGCCAGCTAAATCAAGTACACCAAGCACAAAATTCGCTGAAAGAAACTTTAATGGCCATATTCTCAAAATGACATTTCCTGTTTGCCAAATAGTTTTTTTCAACTCATCTTTTAGATATGGCCACCAAATGTGACCTGCTGCTTTTTAACCAAAATAGATGGTAATTTACACAGGGTTTTCTGACATCTTTTGTCATTGCTATTTTATGGGGTATTTTACATTACAGAAATAGCAAAACAAAAGTGCCATATATTGTTTTTTTGTAAATAATCAATAAAGCAAAGTATTTAATTATTTATTGGAATGAAACAGAAAATTGCACTTTATTCTTTACTTTATTCAATGAGAATGAATGAATGAATAAATAAATCAAAATAAATAAATCCAATATGTAAATAAAATAAATTAAAGTCATAATAATAAAATAATAAAATATCAAATAATAAAATCCATAGGTCATTATACAAAATGTGTTTGTCACCTTAACATTTGTTTTTTTATAATTTGAGACAGTACTTTACTGGACAGTTACCCTCCACTGCAACGTAAAAGGCAAAGATGAGATGGAGAAAATGGATGACAGGCAAAATAGGTCATTAGCCGGGCTTGAAGCCACAATTTTAGATTATTTTGAAACTAATTTCAATATTTTGAAGATTACTGCATAATTTTTCAAGTTGAACATAGTACCCATGTTTTTGTCGAGCATAACAAACAAATCCTTGTTGCTCTTCACAGTGTGATATTTCACAGGGATTGTCCACTTGTAGCTGTAAAAAACAGATTTATTATTATTAACACATTGGCATACAAGTCCTACAAAAATAAATTAAAATCTCCGGTTCAACCTTGTTTTCATTCCTGTAATGAATGGCTTATGAGGCAGGCAAATTCAACCAATTGAACATGGGCTTTGAGGGCCTCTAACCTAAGAGGTGAAGGAGGTTGGCTGGCATCAGCATTGGGATCCAGGAGGAAGCGTTCTTGTCTGAAACTGGCACTAGCGTCTGAAACAGTCAGGTTCAGTACAGGATAACCCATCTGCTTGGTCCATGTGTCCATTACCTCTGCAACTGGCAACCCACTCACCTGTGCACAGAATGGAGAATATGGCTACCGTTCAGAGAAGTTAATAGACAAAAGTTCAGTGTGTTAAATGGTTATTTACAGCAATCTGGCCTGAAATAATGTTTATAGATGATAAAAAATGATGATGTTCAAACATACGTTTGCGAGAGATTCCCAGAAGTTGGCTGTTTTGGCATTCTTAAAGTGGTAGTCTTTCAAGTATTTCTGGTGGGAGGAGAAAACAAATACAGGCCTCCATTAATCAGCGTTTCACTGATCAGAACTTAAAAGAAAAATCTCCCCTCTTGCACGTTAGATATCATCAATCGGTGATGTTCGATGCATTCCAGGAGTTATTTTGTGCGGGTCTCATCTACTTCAACTTCAGTCAGTGATTTCCTGCGTTTCCCAGAATGCCTTTCAACAACCCCCTCCCCCAGAGAAGGGGCATGAACTTGTTGCTTCCGATCAAAGGTGGGCATACGGGCATATGAATGGCTCTGGTGTTAGTCAGTTGTGGGTTATACATTTAAGTTGAGAGAGCGACAGCAATAGCATAGTAAGAGCAAGAGTCTTGTGACTGCTTTGCATTCTGGTTTCCATAGCAAGTGAAGGTGTTGGGATGCTACTGTGTTAGCATGGAGCCTATTATCACTCAACATAGTGTATGCTAAAGTGTTAGCATGGAGCCTACTATCACTCAACATAGTGTATGCTAAAGTGTTAGCATGGAGCCTCCTATCAACTCAGTGGTCTGTCAGTGGAGAAATCGGTATCTCTTCCTCTTCTACAATGGATTTCTCCCTGTATCATAGTTTAACATGGGTGCAAAATGGTCCCACGTGAATAAGAATAATACACCAATAAAATGGCTCCAGGAATGCAAGGTACATCAACTAATAGCTGTCGTTTACAATGTTAAAGCGTTTTAGGGTGGATTTTTCCTTTAATGATACTGTAACAAGAATTGTTGTAGAAGCCAAGATGTAAATGATAATGCAACTTCCGAAACAAAATGATCTGTAGCAAAGATACAACCTTAACTATCTGTGTGTGTGTGTGTGTGTGTGTATATATAGAGTATATCAAAGTTAATTAAGATGGCTTATTATCGTGGATTAGAAGGGGTGGTCTCTGACTTACTTGGCAGCCATCTCTGAACTTGTCTTTACCCATCCAATCCTCTAGCATCCTCAGAATGGAGGCCCCCTAAAAAAGTTGAAGTAGAATTTCCATTACAAAGTGTATTGTACTGAATAGTATATGTTATATTTTTTTGGATATTATGCAGAAACCTTGCATCTAAAATGTTGCCTCTTGGCTAGAGCTCCATTGAGTGTCTGAGTTCATACATAACAACTACAGGGTACTATTTATACTCAAACATTTTTTTGTTTTTTTAGGCTAGAAAAAAACTTAAATTTCCACTCTATTTGAGGTCCTATAACTTCTGCTTTAGTAATACTTAGTAATTCTGACACCTGGAGAACAAACTACAAAGAGAGAGACCATGATTATGCATGTAGCTAAAGGGGTTCAAAAGCAATAACCATTTTATTTTGGGTATGTAATTTTGTGTTCAGAAATGAGGGCTGAACAACAATGCACTCACATTGTGATTACATGCTCTTATGATCACTGATCAAGCCTTATGAGCACCACTGGGGAAGTTATGATGGCTTCAGTGATAACAATTCATTGAGTTCTACTTTCATAAAAGTTAATTTTGGAGTAAAAGAAAATAGGCACCAATTTGTTGTTTTTTCTCATTTTGGGTTGGAACTCTCATATGTTTGCTAGGATGAAATGTGTTATTGTGGTCATACCTTGCTATATGAGATGGCATCAAACACAGAGGTAATCTCTGCAGGAGTCGACACGTTCACAATAATTGGGTGAGAGGAAAGAAGGGCATCGTCCACCATCACAGGAAGGACATCACTGATGATCATGATGTCACGCTGTACACCATAAGGGGGGCAAACAACAGTCTCAAGTGAAAAAACCTATTTCACCACATCGTATTCAATGGATAATGTGCATTAAACATGTCATGAACTGAGATAAAATGGCACCTCCATTCCCATCAGCCACTTCTGACTTCCTACTAGGGAAAATGCACTGTAATGGCCCTTCAATTCCAAATTCCAAGCAGGAAATTCAAGCAAGATTTCTCAACCCCAAGGTTTCCAAGATGCAGATAACAGCTAACACATTATGTAATGGAAACGTAACTTAATGTAACTTTTTGGTCCACCCCCTCCGATTCAGACTTAACAACCCAACATTGTATTGCTCTGATAGAGAATACCTGCAATTTCTGGTGACTAGTAGTTCTTTTGCCTACCTATGTTGAATGCACTTATTGTAAGTCGTTTTGGATAAAAGCATCTGCTAAATGCCTGTAATGTAATGTAATGTACCTGATGTTACCAGCCAGTCATCAAATTACCATCTGGTAAAATATGCTAGGTGTGGAAGAAATTATGTTGCCAGGTGTTGTTTTCTTGTATCCCTGTTACTATTCCTGAAATGGTCTAATGCATGGAATGTGAGAGTCCCCTGTGTGCCCTAGTTTAGTAGTCTGTATTGACACTTTGCATTGAATAAGTACATAGGTCACAGGCCTGTTCAGGAGGCCTGTTCATGGCAGAGGCGCCAGCCTCTATGATAGTGTTCATCTGTTCAGATGTCGCCCTGACAGAGACCTGCATACCCTACCTTGTGTGTGTACCTCTCTCCTGAGCTCAGCTTCTTGTTATTAAATATACTTCAGTAAATCACGACTCGACTTGACTCTGAATCTTTAGTTAAACATTTTTATTCAACACTAGGTGTTCAGGTTAGGTGTGTGAATGTGAGTGTCATCAGCATAACTATAGATTATGAACAAACCCAATGAGAGCAAAAGCTGCGCAACACTTTGTATAATAGTAATACTTTACTGGTATGTTCTTGATTTATTAATTCACCAGCTACAGATAAAGATCAAGATGATTTTAATCTCTTCAATAAAAAATGTTTAACTGGGCAGTTTACCCAGTATTATTATTATAGTGAATAGTATTTGTACTGCAACGAACCTCAAAGGTAGGTTAGATTCTGTCAGGGGAACTAACTTGTACCAGTGTCAAGCCAGCCAGGATAAAAAGAAATAGTTCTGGTCACATGCATTGATGTTGAGTAATGCACAAGTATATTTGAGGTGGAGTCTGTAGTAAATGGAGCTATAATTGATGTTATTTTTCCAAAATTTTGTGTGCACCCTAATAATTTCTTTTTTTTTTTTTTAGGCTTTTAACGCAAGGCAAAATGACCTAACGTCTTATCCTGTCTATCTGTGGCTGCTTGACTGTGTTCCTGGAGCAGATGTTCACTAACTGATATGGAAATGTGATGAATGACTCTTAATAAAACCTTGTGGTTTCAGACTAGTTGATGTTGTCAACAGATACAAATGTAATTCTAAGTTACATATCAATGTAGAATTGTATAGTAATTGATTTATGTTGGTTATTTGTGGCAATGCCTTGGCCAGGCCAGTCAGTTTAAGCTCAAAACAGTATTGTGCCTTGCTACCGCTGCCATGGACTGCCATGAGACACACAGAGGTTGTAATTACAGTCTACCAACTTGGAATTTCCAACTTTCTGACTTTGAATGAAATGCAGCATGAGAAGAAATTTTCTTTAGTGATGTCACATTACAGGATTTTTGGGTTTTGAGGTCCTCAAAGTTCACACAGTTTGGCCACCTCTTGCGTACTTTTTGCGTACTTGCCTAGTGCAGATTTAAGTGGAACTGTAAAAGACCACCTTTGGAATAGTGTCATGAGAAAACACTTGAGTTGCTGTGCCACTAAAAAAGAACTCACCATTCCCCAGGTAGGTTCAGCCTCCTCCACACCAATGTACTCAAAGAAACTGGCAAAGCCCTCGTTTAGCCAGAGGTCATCCCACCAATCCATAGTCACTATGTTCCCAAACCACTGGAGAAAGGATATTTGGCATGAGATGCTGGGAAAGTGAGTGTGTGTACAGTAAGTGTTAAATTCTATACTTAAGTGCACACATTCAAGATTTACTGTCCTTTTATGGTGCAGATGTCTGAAAGGGGGCCTCATAAAGGGGCATAAAAGCTTCACCACTCGTAAAACTAGCTTGCGCATTACTTTCAACAATGCCGCGTCATACATCATTTAAGAAAAATAGGGTAACATCTCATTGCTACAACTTGGAAAGTCACTGAATCTAGCAATAAATAAAAAATAAAACATAGATCAAATAAATACTTTTTTAAATGACTCTAGCAATAAAGACTCCAATTGGCAACAGTGGATATCAGTGCCTACAAAAAAATTCCACATATCCGACTTGTAATTGCAACTAGGAGGCATTTTTTCTCAGTCAGCAGCTCGTATTTATGTTCACACCGATCTCCCTTACAGTTATAACATAGTTTTGGTTCGTTTAGCCCTGAATAGGTGACCATATCATGACTTTATGGTCTCCTCTCCACTGTGACCAAGAGAACAAGGAACTGAAATGCCATACTACTACTGACCCCTCATTCCTGTAACTTTTAACGGTTCATTGAACTTAATTGACAGCCTCGCTACCCCTTATCTCCCTTCACAGTATAGTAGCTTATATCTCGGAAAGAGGTGTTCCTTCCTCATTCATCATAAAAGGCTTTGCAAGATAGCACATGGCGTATTTACAACTCACTAACAAATCTATCGCACATGGAATAAAGATTTTCCATCCTACATGGTTAAATTTATTGAGATAACACTGCGCTAGAGCTACCTTCATGAAATCTTGTGCATATATGCAAGTCATCATGAGATGACCAAGTTTATGATGAAGTCATGTAAACTCCTCTCGTTAAGATTTCCCATTGAACAAATGGCCTGTACCAACGGTGAAAACCTGCATAAATATAGCAGGTATAGTGGGATGAAAGTTGAGACGACATTTTGTGAAATTGGGACCTAAATATCTTTCCGATATCAGTTCAGAACAGTTTCCAAAGCTGTTCTAATATGATTTATTTTATTTTGCCATAATATCATATTGTGAAACCTTTATGTTGAACCTGCACGTATTGTAGACCTAAGTGTATCCTCTCCTGCATGTTGCTGTTCAGGCACAATGGGCTTTAGCAGTGCAGGATCTTAGCATTCTGTCCATTTTATTTAATATGGAATAGTCATGTGGTCCACTCTGATATAATAGCTGACCACAGCTACATAAAAACAGTCTAAAAAATATCTATATATCAAAAACCCATATCAGTCGAACCCGACCCCCTGTGGTACCTGGTGAACCAGCTCATGGGCGATAACGCTGGCAACCCGCTGCTTGTTGTAGGAGGACGACTGACTCTCGTCATACAGCAGGTTGGTCTCCCTGTAGGTAATGAGGCCCCAGTTCTCCATGGCGCCAGTACCAAAGTCAGGGATGGCTATCTTATCTGAATCATAAGAACAAAGGGAGTCCACTGAAGTGACCTCTTATCCCGTTATATTATATTGCATTATTGTTCCAGACAAAGAGAGATAGGGACTGTCGCAATGAATATTACAATGAATATTACCAAGGCCAAATGTGGCTCCTCCCACTAATATTCATGCACTATCATCATTACTACTATGGTATCTGCATCTGTAAGTAACTATAATGGCACGACATATCATTTTTTACAGCGCATGTCTACAAGCCAGTTTCTGTACATGTGAATGGCTGCAGACTGTTAATGTGAATATGATGCACATTTGCATTTCATGTATGTTCACATATATTAAATCTTTCTCTGGATTCCTGATACTTTTATCATGGTTCCACTATTTCATACCACAATAACTGTTTTCATAGTTTTAAGATCTTATATTTATATATATACACTTTAATAGCATATATGTACATATGTTTTATTTTTATATTCTATTTTCCCTGCTGTATCCTGTTACTATTTGCTGCTGCAAAGACTAGTTAATAAACCAGAAGCTCATCCCCAATGCCTTTCACTCAGACAACAAATCTGGCTGCGGAGATGATTACAAGAGTGAATTCCTAAAATTACCTAGTTTTGCGATGGAGTAGGTCATGTTGAAATATTCCTCGAAATAGTCAAAAATGACCTTGGTCGTGTTGGCTGCGTACTCGGCAGTTTTTATTTGACTTGGCTGCGCATAGATTCTCAACTGCGAGGAAGGAATGAGAGAAAACATAAATAGTGAGTGATCAGTGTCTGTGTGTGTGTCCGTCATATT
>OOFE01038157.1:12354-30705 GCA_900323365.1 Monocentris japonica | reverse complement strand
GGGAAGAAGGCAAGCCAGCGGAGGCAGTGTGATGCTCTGGGCAATGTTCTGCTGGGAAACCTTGGGTCCTGGCATTCATGTGAATGTTACTTTGACACGTACCACCTACCTAAACATTGTTGCAGACCAAGTACACCCCTTCATGGCAACGGTATTCCCTGATGGCAGTGGCCTCTTTCAGCAGGATAATGCGCCCTGCCACACTGCAAAAATTGTTCAGGAATGGTTTGAGGAACATGACAAAGAGTTCAAGGTGTTGACTTGGCCTCCAAATTCCCCAGATCTCAATCAGATCGAGCATCTGTGGGATGTGCTGGAAAAACAAGTCCGATCCTTGGAGGCCCCACCTCGCAACTTACAGGACTTAAAGAATCTGCTGCTAACGTCTTGGTGCCAGATACCACAGGACACCTTCAGAGGTCTTGTGGAGTCCATGCCTCGACGGGTCAGAGCTGTTTTGGCGGCACGAGGGGGACCTACACAATATTAGGCAGGTGGTTTTAATGTTATGGCTGATTGGTGTATATGTTTTGCTTTTCGTAGCAGGTGAACAAAGGAGCCGAGTCTTTCACAGACAACACTTTACTGCTGCTACAAAGCTGGTTCTACTGTAGGGCTGTCGGTGTGCGTGTGTGTGTGAAGGGACAGTGAGAAGGGAGATCAGGTTCATGCGGGTGACTCAGGGAGGGTGTGGTGATGGGAAAGTGGGCTAACTGGTCTGACATCCCTCACACTCTCTCTCTCTCTCTCTCTCTCTCTCTCTCGTTCTTTATCTCTGTCAATCTACAATGTATTCCATCATGTCTGCTCTCTTGTCTGCTGACTTTTCAAATTAAATGCTGGAGAAGCAATGCAACTAGAAAAGTGGCGGGAATTCCCTGTGCTACTGTGTGTATGTGTGCGTGTAATTTTTTTACAGGTAAACTCTGGGACATCAGTCATCCCAACCCACATGCGACGTATTTTTAAGGAAAAGGTGTTTTTGTAAAGGTGATGTTTTATAACTTAAATATCGTGCGAGTGCTTGTTCCCTGTTCTCTTTCCTCTTTCAGTGTTGCTTTCACTGGCGTTATCCACTGGTTGGAAAAAGTACTCATCTTCACTCGCAACAGTTTACAGCCACTAGGGTGGGAAACCATGTTCTTTGTTCACCAACTACAGAAAGAAAACAACCTGTAAGAAATAGTTGACTGATTTAATTTCCTACCCTACCCTACTCTTTGCATGAAATTGTAAAACTCACCGGCAACCTATTTCATCACATCATGTCACATTGTGTTTTAATCTCTCATACATGTTCACGAAAAAAAAAAAAGTCCTTAAGCTTCCGTGAAAAAACAAAGCCATCATTGAGAGGATTTCAGTGAACTCCTTGGTTGTTGGCGTGACCCTGTGCATTCCTCTGATGAAAGAGAACAGCACCATTCGATAAGGTGTTCAATGTAGGCCTCTTATCAGCTTTGGGGCTTTTAAAATACAGCTGCAATGTCAATACATTATTTCAGTATCAGTGAAGGGACAGAAAATGATGCTGTCTCACCCCTTACTTTATCCTGCTTTTAATAACCTGTAGCCTATATACTGTAGATCAGATAACCTCACAAGCCCGATAAATGAAACACTTTCTATAAAGACCTCCAACTATTAATTTGTGACTGACGCTGTAAATGCATCTACGCTTTGATAACCCAACCTTTTTCAGTTAGAGCTATCACTTCTAATCACAAACTGTCCGCTAGTTGGTCATGTGTCTGATGTACAAAAACATTTTCCTCAAAAATAAGCAACTATGACTTTTGTTTTGAGTATCCATTTGACTGATGTGCTCCGCCAGCTGACCTCAACAGTGCAATACAAGTTGGTTCATTTGAATGAGCCAGGTATCATCCGGTGGGTTGCCTGGGGCGCTGTATCCACGGTGACTTGTCATAGCGACCAAAGTATACAAAATCCATCCTCGTCAAGGGACAATCCACAGTAGGCTATCTGAGAAATCACACACACACACACACACACTAGACATCAGTATTGTGTCTCCATATTTCTGCTTTGTGACTTGACGATTTCAGCCAGAGTGAAAGTGGGCAGGCCAATCATCCAATGGGCAAGTAATACACTTCCAATCAGTGTGTCCAGTGAGTGGTGTTCAAGACGTCAAAATAGCTTTTCTGATTATGGATGGTGTGATGAGGCCTGTAGTGTGTGTGTGTGTGTATCTGTAGTGTCCAGGCATCCTTTTCACGTGGCCTTGGGCAGCAGTCTGATGAAAACAACTACTGTCTTGCCTCTATTACCCAACAGCACACCCTTTTCCATCGCGCTCCCCTCCACTCACGCTCTCGCACTGCAAACAAACCTGCTGCTGCGTTCAACCCCTGGTTCCTGACCCAGCAGCCCAGAATTGTGCTTTAGCAAGTAAACAAGTCTACCGTGGAAAGGGAAAAACGTTATGTCAAATGGTATGCAGCCGGTGATGCAGTAGTAAACACAAAAGTGGGTAAACTTTGACTTGCGGTCGGTGTTCATCATGAGGCGAACAACCACCAGTAACCAACAAAAACCAATAGAAAAGCATTAATTTATGGTTCTTTCTCCTTAAGACCATATCTTCATGTAGCTCAAATCAGTTTGATCCTCCTTACAACGATATATACTGCGTAAATACTATATACTATGAATTTACATTACTAAGATTTAGAAAAGGTGGGTGAACGCTATTCTGCAAATAACAAGGTGGGTAAATGTAGGTGGGTTTACACTCCACTAAACCCCGGTATACAGAACTTCCTTTAAATTCTGCACAAGTTAGTAATTCTCTACCATCTGAAACAGGATGCAGCTTCATCGTGTTTGTCCTTTTTTTCTTTTGTTTGTTTTCATCTAATTAGGTGCCACATGGGTGGAGTTTGCCACAAAAGATAGTAAAAGAACTGCCAGAAGATTAGCAAACCGAAAGAATAGTGAGGAGTCAATTAGTTTCGTCGTCTATCTTTATCATCTACTTCAAGCGGGCGAACAAAAAATGCTAAAAATCACTTGTGAATTTGACCCAGGTCTAAATACTACTCTGACACATGATGCCATTGGCTTTGTGTCAGTGGCTGACACTAGCACAAAGACGATGGCATCGTGTCTCTGAGTGCTGTCCGGTAAACAACACTCATGACATATTTGGGTTTAGGTCCTACCTGGCAACCTGAGCGGTGCGGTAAAAAACCCAATTACAGGGAATAAAGTCAGGGAAACAGTGTATGAATAAACAGAGAGTCAGAGATGAAACGTCAAGCACCCGACTGACCAGTGAAGTTCATGTTGGAATTACAAACAAAGCCCAAGGCCATGCACACAAGTTCTGGGTATCTGATTCAAGACCACCCCCTCCACACACACACACACACACACACACACACACACACACACACACACACATCATCCCTGGAAAGAACAGCACTCACCAATAATAGCCAACCATTCACTTATTAACATGGCCTACGTATTTGCAATCTGTTTGGCGTGTGAGGGCCATTTTGAGCTTGGCTACCATATGCCACACAAACTCTTGTGGACTCCAGCATCTCCCAATATCACCCTGAAAGACAATGGAGTGACTCCCAGGTTTGACCTGCAACCTTACACCTGGTGTTTTTAGTTTTGTTTAAAAGCACACACACAGACAGACACACACACACACAAACTGGGACTATAATACTGTGGCTCTAACCAGCCTAATATCATGTGAAGCAGGTGTACAGGCCCACATGCCTGTTTTTATAATAAATAAATATTTTATTATTGCTATAGCGACTTGGTGCTCAATAGTGAGTTTATAGCGCACTTACTGTACTTTTTGGTATTTGTTTCTCATATATTCCCAATAATAACAGTTTTTCTATGAAATTTCTATAGTAACCTTCTAAAATCTATTATAGGATGACTCTTCTCCGTGAGGGTACTCGCCATATGGTTGACATTACAGCTAAACTTTTTACTGCTGTTGTGAATATCCCGTCTGGGCTACATTAACAAGGCTATAATAATGTAACAACAACACTTTTTACAGTCCGTATCCTTGAATAAAACAGTGCTTTAACAATGACAAACACGCCGACAAAATGTTGTTTCAACCTACCTGTTGCGCTAAACGAAGGTGTGGCACTTTGCCCTAGGTATCAGAAATGCGCGGATAACTTCAGTTGTCATTTAAGATATTTAACTTCTAGTCCGTTAAGTTAGCAGGAAGAAAGGAAGATGAAAAAAGAGGCTGCACTCATCATCCTTCCTCGAGAAATTACTTCCTTTCCCTCGTGTGGGCTGTTGTGGTCTGTCGCTGAGAAGAGGCTTCCCCCCCGTGACTCCAGAGTCCCATGTCTCCTGTTTGAACAGCAGCATGGTGGTTAACATGGGAAAGTGCTGGGACCAGTGTCAAGCTACACGGAATTGGAAAGAAATGGGATTTCCGGTAAGAAGTTTCAAAATAAAACAAATATAATAGCTATTCAATGCAACGAATGAAAGTCTTAATTTGAGTGTACAACACAGTCAGGAGAACAAGCTCTAGCAACAAAAAATGTTTGTAGACGAGATAAAGTAGTGTTAGTTGCTTTCCCTGATGACTGATTAAATGTATTGTTTCTGTTTATATTACATTACAGTCATTTAGCAGACGCTTTTATCCAAAGCGACTTACAAGTTACAGTTTACACTACGTGGGAATCGAACCCACGACTATATACTTGTGGTTGAGTGCTTGATGATAATGCCCAGATGGGGGTCATAATTTACCCACCTTTTTATTTACCACTACATCAGTGCATATAAGCCTATACAAGATGCTATCTATATACAGCTGTCAAATATACCTAACTTCCTGTCTTGTCCTGGCTATCTCCAGCTGGCTTGAAGCAGCTTAACCTGGCCTGGTTAGGAATGGTTGACCATATGGCTTTGCTGCAATGAAAGCAGTGAAGAAAAATGAAAAGGTGTTGCAAGTAACAACAAACTCTCTTCCAACATTTACATAGGCAAAAAAAAAAACACTGCAAAAAAGTCATTTCGTCCCATATTCATTTAAAAAATATATAATTTTTCTTAAAACAAGGGGAAAAATGCCAAAGGAGTGAGATGATTCCATTTGTTTGTAATGAAGTTTTACTTGTTCCAGGATTTAGGCCTACCTCGAAACAAGTGTCTAAGTCTTGAAACAAGGCAGGTCACTCGACTAGCATCGAGAAAATGACACAATTCAAGTTGAGACAAGTTGATTTTCCCACTGGTAGTTTTTTTTCCACCCAAATAAGGTTTCAAGACTGAATACTATAATAAATGACTTATTAAGGTGGGTATTTTTTGCAGTGCACAATAGGCCTTTTTTTGTCTGCCTCAAAACCGGTTCTAGTGTTTACAGTGCCAGACATAGGCAAGTTTATTCTTGGAGGGTTCAAAAACAGACATTACCCTGCACTGAGTCGGCTTCATGTGGATGTCTCCATAGAGAATGAATTGGGAAAGATGGTAAAGCTGAGTAGAAGAGTGCTGGCAGGGGTTTATTGGAGATATGGATTCATTTCCTGTTCACATCTGACACATTACAAGAGAGTAAAGCCATTTGGGTTGAAATGAAAAAGCTCAACAAAGATGCTGTGAGTCAAAAAGATTATTCTCTTTCAATCAAGCAGCTCCAGATTTTATGTATTGATGATATCCTTGATTTGAGTGGATTCTGGCTTAATCCTGTTCATAAAGATTACCTGGGTGGTTCTGGACAGTAAGAATAACACAAGAATTCTTAAAAATGAGTGGTATTCTCCTTCAACTGTGAAACAAGACGAACAACCTTTCTGACAACTGACTGACTAGACTGAATAAGTTGGTTGGTGATATGGTAAGAAGATGAGTAAGAGGTGTGCGTTTAAATGTGTGTGTGTAAATGTGCATATTTTCTGAGTATATCTGTGTAGGTGTGAATGTGAATTCAATTCACACATGGGCCTTTGAAAAAAAAACTAAAAAACCGGAATATCAGATTTTCTTCTCATGAAACCGGAGATGCTTTTCCACTCCGGCTGCGGTTGACAGGTTGGCAGGTAACATCCTGGAACAGACACAAAACATGACAACAATGTGACACGTCAGATGCAAAATAGACCACTTCTGGACTCCTTCAAAGATGTGGCCGGCGTTGCCACATACACCCTAACCCAGAGTTCCTCAAATCCAGGTCTCAGGGTCCAGAGTGCTGCTGGTTTTCTCTCCTACCAGGAAGTTAACTGCATTCACCTGGCATCCCAGGTCTTACTCAATCCCTGATTAGACAGCTAGAATGGAAACTACCTGGCAGAATAGAAAACCAGCAGGACTCTGGACCCCAAGGCCCGGATTTGAGGACCACTGCTAACCTTTACTTATCTATTTTTATTCTGCTGCCTCTTCCTTTTTGGACTACATTACACAAAGCTCCTTCAAAAGAATCCGAATGAAGCTCTGATATGGAGGAAGGAGAGTGACTGAAAGAGAGAGAGAGAGAGAGAGGTAATGAAAGACAAAATCAATTCATTTGCACAAATAGAGAATTAGGAAGGGAAACCAGAAGCATTAAAGTGTTCCACTCTGCATTAACTGTCAGGAGAACCAAGATTTTTACATCCACCTTGTCCTGTCCAGACGAGTGAAGTTTTCCACATAGGACAATACAATGAATGCTGGGAAGTTTGGGAAGTTTTCAGTCAAGTATTTGCATGTGGTTGAAAACTTAGGTGACACTGTCTGAGTTGTCCTTGTGCAGTTAACCCCACCCCTCTTGTTCTCCAAGCAGGTTAAAACAAATGCTAGGAATTATTTGCAGCTACTTTTTGACCCAGATCTTGTTTGACCAAACATCCAGGATCAGACGTGGTTAAATGTATACTGCACTGAAAAAAAAAAGATTTATGAGGGCAAACAAACATCATTCAGAGACACTTTGGCCCCTTAGTTTTGACCTAGATACCACAGTTCCTCCTTCTAAAACAACTACAAATGATGAATAGTGAACTTTAAGCAATGTTTTTTTCCAAAATGGATGTATAGCATTAGGGAAAAGGACTTCTCTATTTCACTGTATCCTTCCACTATTCATCCAACCCCTTTTGCTCTGTGTATTGGCCAGTTTAGGTATCCCCTGCTGCATTTAATTCCCATCCTCTGTTTCTGTGTGCTTGGACCCAAAGCCCCAGATCTGCCAACGCAGCAGCGTGCAGTGGATGCTCTAATCTCTTTAACCTAACGCAGGAAAACAGCGCTTCTGACATCTCCCATTTCCTACTGAACACCTGAAATCAAAATAGAGCAACAGACTCGGAGAAGGAAGGCACCAGCGGGCTTCACATATCAGTGTCTTTCCTCCCAGCATGCTTTGGAGGAATTAGGTCAGGGCTTGTTGGTGGTTATCTCTCCTAACAGGACCTGTGTGTGAGGCAACTGGAAAATGTGTGAGAGTACAAGATACAAGGGATGAAATTAACTGTTAATGATTCAAAATGACTCCTCAGTTGTGTTTGCATTTGTTGTAACTGGCAACTAGAGTCCCTGCCTTGAATAGATCAAATTGTAAAAATGTCAGCTGTGTTTCTGAGTGGCCTTTGTAAACATTCCACATTCAGTCAAAGGCTTTTAGCTTTTAGTTACCCAAACAACCGTTGTCCGTATCCTGCAAAAA
This sequence comes from Monocentris japonica, assembly GCA_900323365.1. Classification (NCBI taxonomy): domain Eukaryota; kingdom Metazoa; phylum Chordata; class Actinopteri; order Trachichthyiformes; family Monocentridae; genus Monocentris; species Monocentris japonica. The sequence goes on along the minus strand of OOFE01038157.1, from coordinate 23,012 downwards.
TCGAGATTTTTTTTCCCAGGTGGTAAATTTGGTATAGGGCATCACTTCCATTAGCGCCCAGTAAGATTAATGTGTTAGTCGTAATCTGGCCTGCTACAGAGAGGGAGAGAGAGAGAGAGAGATATGGGTGACTCATAGGCTTCCCCACCACTGAAAATACAGGTTGTAAAAATGAAGGGATGGAAAATAGACAAGGATGACAAAAGGAGGGCAATGGCTTATAAAGTCAATGCCATCGACAATGGAGTAGTTATTTTAGGCTGAGTAAATAAGAGGAAATGTTATACTGTACCTACTGTAGGACAGACACACACACACGCATACACACACACTTTGTGGCCTGCGGAGTCCTCCTGTTCAACAAACAAGCGGTGTAATTATATGCCTCTGTGGTGCTGCAGGTGGAATGTGCTAGCGATAGTCAAGCCCTTGTTGTCATAAGGATTGGAAGCAATAGCCAACAGACATGAACTCACCATCATTACAATGAGGGGCGTGGCCAAGCCTGCCACCACTCTGGAGCTGCCGTTGCCGTGGAGACAGGACACACACACACACACACACACACACACACACACACACATACATTGGTTTAGAGAGACACCACGGGGAAATTAAAATAGTAGCCAAAAGCAACAGTCTTTATTGGCAATCACAGTTCCATCCCAGATGTGTTTGTGTGTATCCATGTATGTGTGTGTCTCTGTGCATGTGTGTGTGTGTGTGGCGGGGGGCTGTCTGAGTATCCAGGTGTATTGCACATGCATTGCCTAATTATAATGACAATGTCAGCCAGTGTTGGGGAAATATTCACCACGCTTGTCTGGCATTCGACATCAGGCACTGGAAGAGTAATTACTGGCCTATCAAACCATTTTACAGCTCTGTTTTTGCATGCTTGTGTGTGTGTGTGTATCTGTGTGTGTGGGAGAGAGAGAGAGAGAATCAGCAGATCATTTGAGGCTGTCAGCAGTATCTATCAGTCAGTGTTTTTTCTCTCTGGGACACCCATGAGTTAGCTGCTGCTCAGTATTAGCCATACTCAACCAACCTGTCAAGCTACTAAAATCTAGCTCCTGCATGTCAAGACGAAAAATTGTAGCCAGTTTAAACACACATTCACATCAGTCACTGTCTTCCTTTAATACTTGATCATAATGCCTTGTAGGAACCTCTAAATACAATGAGAGGTACGAGGCAGTGGAGTGGAGGCAAAAAGTGAACCATTTTATTACATTAAAATGTTTCATACAAACAAATGCATACACACTAGTTCATATTGCTTCAGACATAAGTTTCTTTTCTGTTAGAATTCCAGTTAAACAACTCTGTAACAAAATGTAAGTACAACATTTATGAAAATATAAATCTCTAAACAGGTAAGTCAGTTCTGACGATACAAAGAATACCATAGAAACATTCATTACCAGTGTGTCAACTATGAGTTGCAAACATGTAAGTTAATAAAAGTCATTCAAGTTACATAACATACAATAATACCATTTACTGGCTTCCATATGGACACATTCAAATATACTCTTAAACTGGCATTCCAATATATCATAAGTGGACTCAGTTAAACTTTTTAGCAAAGATAGTACATTTTCTCTATCATGTTTAAACATAATCACAGTAGAACACTGAAACAATTTGGTAACAATATAATTACAGTACAAGCCTCAAAAACCAATGAGACATAGTCAACAAAATGAAACACCAAACTAAGATTGGGACTTTGGCAAATATGTATGATTTTTCTCGATTTAGAAACTCTTGAGTTGTGGGGAAATTAAATATTTCAAAGCTTGATACTGCTATCTAATCTGAAATTATCCAAGGGCCATTATCTAACCAGCTGAAAACAAGTAAACATACAATTAGACGGAATAGCCCTTAAAAAGTATATATAAAAGTGAAAGTGTGTGTTTTTTTTCTATCATCCCTGACAGATGGTTTGTCTCGTCAGAACTCAAAATCCCAGAATACAACTGTGAGTTTTGGTTGACAACAGATACACATGGAGAAACAGGGTTAGATGGAAAAAAAGAAATGCTGTCAAGGTACCATAGACTCCTATACGAACCACGTTTCTAGATTGTCAGTAAACCAGATCTTAACATCTAACATCTTTTCAGCCTGTCATGATGTTAGCCACCTTTACATATCTGTCTATCTCAACTTTCAGCTGAAAAATGGAAAGAATTGTTAACTTTGTAATAATAACAGGCATAAAGAGAGACTGTCTGTCTGATTTCAAATGAGTCAGCTGTAGCCTACGAGAACCTGAATGGCCTGTGTGTATCTATAGGCAAAACCAACACCTGTTTTAAGACTAATATATATCACTTCAAACAATTAATTGTATATGTTTTATATTAATAAATCTAATCACAATATTTCTCACAAATCACTCATAAAGTGCTTCCATTTACAGTATAAACCTCTAAATCTATTCACACGGCCAAGCTGTTTCAATGAGACAGTGGGCTAATCACTCTGTCCTTCTCTAACAGAATATTTGAACAAATTCAACTCCACTGAACCTAAAGCAAGTACACTGGTTAAGGCGTGAATGTATATGGTACTATGCTACACTGTATGCTCAATAGTGGTATTTCCCTCTAAACCCGACAGGAAAGAAATTGATGGGTTGGGAACCGCAGTTAAATTTACATCAAATGTATGCAAACTGTTCCAGGATAAATTTCTAAACCTATCGTTACAAAGAACACTGTCATTGATCTCTCATGTTGTTGACTGGTCTTCAGTACATTGATCATTTGGATTTTACATGAATGCAAGTATTATGTAACTATGCATATACTGTGTTTACAAATTCCCTGCATCTTCATAAATCTTGTAATCTGCACATAAAAGAACTTTTTAAATTCCAGGCACTCACTTTGATTGCATTAAGCACAACAGAACATTTTTAAGGAGTTGCACAAATTGCAGCAGCCAAAAAGAGATATGTACACATATTCATAGTTCTTCCTTTTTGTACAGTACCGATTGATGTTAATACAAACAAACATAAGTACACCTTTTTTTAAGAACAACATTATGGCTTGATGTGCACAATGTAAATGAAGATAGTGTACAATGAAAAGTGTTTAAGATCATTGGAATGGCTTTGACAATGTTTGACCGAGACATTTGAATAATAACTTTGTTCTTCAAATGCAAAAGGACACATAATGGCAAACTAATACCTCATAGAATGTACCTTTGTCTTATTTTCAAATAATACAAACCTAGTCTGTTTCTAACAGTCTTCATGTGTAAAACAAACAGATACTGTATCATAGGTTGGTTGTAAGTAATACATAACTTGAGTGCAGCGTTATAATGGTCTGCCCATTGACTACCCAGAGGGCTGACATCTGCAGCTGAATCAGGTGGCTGTAAACAAGAATCAACTACAACCCCAGAGATTCTAAACCTCCTTGCCTATTCCCACTATCCTGTCTAACGCAACATACTTCTCTGATCTCTCACTGCAGCAGTTCACTCTTTTTTGTAGGGGTGGTTGTCTCAGCTTCACCAGAGTCAGACACATTGATGGGGCTGTCCCTGGAGAAGACCTCTGTTGACTCCCTCCATACGCAGTCGGCGATGGTCTTAAAGGAATGGTTGCCACACTTGGGCCTTACCTTCTGCGAGGCATTGTTGACAATCTGTCGGCTGTTTGAGGTGGCGATCTTTATCTTGAGGGCAGCATCTACACGGTCCACCACTGTATAAGTGCCAATGCTGCCATCCTCGAAGCCGATGATGATGTTTAGTGCTCGCTGGGAGAGGCAGAGGTAAGTGGGTGTCTTGTATAGCGAGCATGTGCCGATGCTCTTGCCATCGGCAAGGCGCATCACAATCAGATTGGACACAACACCAGCATCATCATCTTCATCACAGTTCCGGAAACAGACATATACTAGATAACGTCCATCTCTTGACAATTTCTGCCTCCAAATTATACCAGCAGCATGGACAAGCCTCAGTTTCCCACTGTGAAGGTCTAGGACATTAATATTCTCATCACCCTTGGATACAATTCCTAGTTTTCCATTGGGCGAGATCTGGAAGTCTTCTAGGTTTTTGAGGAAGTTGGTTGGCAACTGGACCCGCCTGCAGACAGACTCATCTGCTACACTCCAGATGAAGACAGTCTCTGTGGATGTGATGAATACCACACAGTCAGGGCAGTCAGGAATGAGCTTGAAGTTGACAATGGTAATACCATCATCACAAACAAACTTCTTGGACACGCTGCCTGACCACAAGCTGACAGCAAGGAGCTTGTTTTTGGTGCTTCCCACAAGGAAAGTGTTTGCAGTGGTGATCAGTGCATTCTGGAGGGTGACTAAAATGTTGCACACTTTGTGGCCGGTAGCAAGTCTCCAGACTCGGGAAGCATTCTGCTCACAGAGGGACACCACAAACTGGTCATTGTGGGTGATCAGGAGCTGTGATATTTTCTGTCCATTGATGCGGAAGATATTTTCCCCATTGTTAGTTTGCCAAATGTATTGACTGCACTTGTCGTCTGAAGTCACCATGAGATCCCCTGAGGAGGTTAGGACACAGTTCTCCACTATGCCCTCATGCTTGAAGACTGTCTCAATAAAGCCAGTGCTGAAGTTCCATTTGTGGATAGCCTCTGAACCGTCCATAGTAAATATATAATCCTCTCTGCCAGACAGCTGCAAGGTCTGGATCTTCTTGCCTGTTTTGTCAATGTTTGACATGGCAGTGATGATATCAATGTCCCAGACAGACAGCACTCCACTGCTGGCAACAGAGAGAAGCAGGTTGTGGTGGGTGGACTTGATGAGCTTCACGATAGCCCCTGAGATCTCAATCAGGCTAGCCATGCACTGTCCACTGTCCCTTCTCCAGACAAAGATGGATGAGGTGTTTTCCATGGATGCCACAATGCTTTGTCCATTCTTGGAGAGAACAGCAGCCACAAAGCGTTCACTACGTTTAGCTTTGAATTTCTCCACCATTTTCCATACCTTTGTGTCCAGGACCTCAATACTCCTGGCCTTGCAAATGAGAATAGAGCGCTGGTCTTCAGATAACTCAATGCCCACTACTTCACTCTCATCCCCCCGACAATCATAATCCTCCATTAACTTTGGGTTGGTGATCTCTTTGGTGTTCCACACTGACAAACTGCCTTCATTATCAATCATCACCATCTGGTTAATAGTGTCCAGAACAAGGATGGACTTGACAAAGCCCCCAGAAAACTCAGAGGTCACAGTGGCTAACTTGTCCCCATTTCCCAGATGAAAGATGGATGCAGTGTTGAGGTACTGACCACAGAAGGCATACATTCCATCTGGAGAGCATTGGACACAAGTGACCTCATACCAGCAATGGAATTGGTAGAGAGGCCAACCGTAGAGAAGGTCAATAACATTGACGTCTTTACTAGCCTCAAGCCATGCCAAAGCATGATGACTGGACAAGGTAAAACCATTGATGAAGGCCACCCCTCCAGTGATGCCACCTTGCTTAGATCCCTTGATTTCCACCTCAGATAGAAGGCAGGATTTGTGGTTATCATAGATGAGCAGTGTATTTTTAGTTGTGGCCACTACCAGGTACTTCTCATCAGTGGTTAGCCTGATTCCCAGCACAACGGATCTGGCTGTGTCAATCTGTCGTAGGAGCTGTCTGCTCTCTACATCCCAGGTGCTGACAGACCCATCTTCCAGGGCTACAAGGACAATGTTTGGGGCTAGAGTGGGCAGGATCTCCACAACCTGCATGTAACTGGAGCAGAGAGGTAGCCTCTCTGGACTGTAGGTGACATCCATAGAGGAGTGGAGAGGCACAATAGAGCAGTACTTAGGGCCATCTTTGTCACACTCCAAGAGGAGGTGTCTGAGCTTGGGGAGGGAGGTGACAACTGGTAACAGCCTTTGCTGCAGCTCTGCAGACAGTGATGCTGGATTCTTCATCACTTTTACCTTGATACTACGAAGAGTGGTTGCTAGAAACTTTAGTTCTTTTTCTTGGGAATAGCTGTAGGCTAGGTCAATGTCTGTTAGTGCCTTTTCAAACTGACCAATCTTGATCATTGTGTAGAGCCAGCTGAAGTTCATGATGACCCCAAACATGAGGTCGTCAGTGCGCCCACTCCTGGTAAGGTGGTAAACCAGCTCTGTCATCTTCCTATGGTTGACAAAGAAAATGTCAGGCTCTAAAAGATTGCACTGGAACACCCAAGGCTGCTCAGGTGTCTGCCTGTCATAGGAGTATTTGTCAGAAGACGTTTTTTCATGGGACTGCTGATGGTGGGGGTTTTTGTGATGAGATATATTCAGGGAAGTAAAATGGTTGTTATCATAAGTAAAGATCTTCTTTCTGCCTCCTGACCATGCCCCCAGGAAGTACTCAGCTAGCAGGCTGTGCATTTGGTGGACATCTTCCTCGTTGCTAAGATACAGCTTCTGTGCAATGAGGTGCAGGTGTCTGTTGGCCCAGACCATCAGGGTGACATTGCGTATCTGACGTTCCACCAGATAACCCTCCAGCTCTTCTTTGAGCCTTGCAACCAAGTCATAAGAGATCCTCAAAGGGTTTTTAAGGTATGATGCCACAATGACATCACCAAGAACAATGTTATCCAGGGACAGAATATCCTCCAGCTCTACTTCAGTTAACCCAGCCTTGGCCATGGTGATATAGCCCAATGCTCTGAAGACAAATCTTTGGCCCAACTTATTTTCCACTGAATAGAAAAGCTGTTCAATGCTTTCATGCACTGTGGAGCACAGAGACCTGTCATCCACATCTTTATGAGACCGCCAATGAACTACCTCTCTGTAGATGAGGTTCACAAACATGGGTAGTGTACACTTGGCAAGCGCCTCATTGACATAGATCTGCTGGCCAGAGGTAACTTTTCTCTTCACCCCCAGCAGTTGCTGCTTTAATGTTTGACTGCAAACTTTGCGGTCCCTCTGGATTAATTCCACATAATATCCCTCATCATGGATGAGGTGTCGGAGCTTCTGCAGGATGCCATGTTTATTGGGCAAAGTTGATACCACAATGCGGACTGTTCGAGGCAGGTGGGCAGGGAGCCACCACAGTTTGCGAGCTTCATCAGCGTCAGAGAGCTGCTCCAGGGCATCCAAGATAATGACCAGGGGCCTGTGGAATGAAGACTCCCCTAGCAGGTTGACCAGGAGCTCCCTCATCTCCTGGATCTTGTTAGGCAAAAAGTGGATCAGGCAGCGGTAGTTGATAGCAATCTGTTCACAGATGCTTTGGAGGAAGGTGCGAAGGTCCGTGGAGAGCTGGCTGGAGCCAATAAAACGGACAATGACCACTGGATCAGTCTCAGGGCCCATCTCTTTCTGCAGCCACGTGTAGGCCTGAAAAACAAAATTGAGGGATGATTAGGTTAGAATCAAGAAGAAGAGTCCTAAGATGGAAGGGTTTCATCTTTGAATAGAGCATATTATGAATATATATGGTTTTAAATTGCAAAACTATTGTTCAAATAATTTCTAGCGTGAAAAGATGAACAGAACTGTATTTCAATACCATGGCAAGGTGTACGGGGAACAATGCTGCATTTGTACGTGCGTATGCTTGCCTGTACATGCATCAGAAAATGCTTGTGTATTTGTTGAAGTGGAAGTCATCAAGAGTGCAAGCCTAAGTTAATTCCAGTGCAAAAACAAAGCTCTACAATGCAGGCCAGAAATTGCTATTCCAAGACTATGAAGCTGGGCTCACTAGCAGGGAGGAGAGAGGTTTGATACTCGGCATTTGTTACCTTGCAGCAGTATACCTATGAACCACTAATGCCAACTTTGTAACTCAGATGAATAATGTATACACCTCAATAATGTGGTTGTTCTCAACATCCTCAAACATTCTCAACAGTATTATTATTTCTATTTTAATTAGTTTCTGAATATCTTTCTCATAATGAAAGAGATTTTATGAATGAGCGCTACTCCATTTTTTGAGGCTTCATTAAAATTCTAATTTCATTCATGAATTTATGAAGGGCCCCTGCCGGGAGGCATTAAGATGTTATTTGACGCTTTCAGGGCAATTCAGTGTATGAGTAAGAGAGTGAGAGAGAGAGAGATAAAGAGTGTGTGTGTGAATGTGTGTATGTGCGTGTGTGTGTGTGTGGTGTGTAAGGACTGACACCAGGTCTTGGAGCTCAATGTGATGGCGTATGGGCAGAAATATGTGTCACTAGAAACTGAATTTGAATCATTTACATTTGAATTTGAATGGCTCAACTTGAATAATTACATTAAAAAACTGAATTTGAATAGCATAATTTGAAATTTAATTTATTAGTTTGGAACTGAATTCCAATAAACTTGAAACTGAATGTAATATTTTTGAAATTTAATTCATTTGCTCTGAAACTGCATTTGATCTTTAACTCTCTATATACTTCCACATTCAATTCTTGCAATTCAATTTCATTTTACTGAGACACACAAATCCACAAATCATGTGATCTGCCCATAATGGTGTTACCATGAGGGATTAAGGTTTACTACATCTAACTACAAGCAACTACATGTTTTGGTTTCTCACAACAAAGCTCTGCTCCCAAGAGCCACAAGAGCAACAGGGCAATATAAAACAAGGAAAAGCAGTGGACTAATCTAGCATCTATCAAACACAAAATATATTAATGCAATGCATTTAATTTTCCATTTCTATCTGTCACTGATCTACTGTATTATCTCCACATAGAGTCCTTGAATGTGGTAAATGGGCCAGAGTTTGAGCATGATGCTGTGATTATGTCTGTGCATGTGCTTGTGTCTACATTAAAAGAATTGTGCCCTGATTGAGCGATTCTATAAACCATCAATAACTAATAACTAATATGTTTCCATCTTATTTACAAAGGAATACATGCAAATCAAGTTGTGGCACAAACATGTTCCTAAAATAACACTCAAAATCAATCAAGCAATCACTTTGTCTGAAAGAAAGTCTCACTGCATTGTTGAGATAATGTCACAATTAGTTATAAGTTGACCATTACCAAGAAGACTGGACAGGCCAGTTACTGTGAGGATTAACGTTGGGATAGCCAGAGAATTAAGAGATTTGGCTGCCACTGCAGACAACGATGCTTCCCTGATTACCTGTTTTTCCCCACAGAGACAATAATCAATAACTTCAGTCTGCTGCTGGTTGTTACCGACACAGAGGTCGACCCCTTAGTTCTTGGGAAATTGGAAGATGCTTCTACACATTCTACACATCATCTCATACAAAGGAGCTGTGGTTGGACGCCTCTTGCATTCAATTCTGATAAGTGCAATTGAACGTTACATATTAGTTCTCAGACAGTTCCAGACATTGCAGTTATTTGGAGTCAATGAACTCTGATGGGGATTGACAGATTTCTCTGCAAATTATGTGATAGATTTATTTATTTTTGTATTTGTTTTTGATGTATTTATTCATTCATTTCTGATTATGGCCGATTCTGTCCTCTATTATTCACTACAGGCTGGTGGTAAATTAATGAGACATCAGACACATGATCAAAAAAATAATCCCTTTCTTGCCTGATTGCCTGCATCTGGCAGCAATGATAGCAGCCGTTCTGTATCCAATCTTATCATATTGCCCAAAGTGTTTGAACTTACCACTGTTTGATACTATTTGGTTGATTTGGTCTCTATCTCTAATTTGCTTTGAGTTGCTTACAAGTCATTGTTATGTGCACAAAATATCGACATTTACATAAGCATGGCTGTATTTTTCTGCCAGCGCTATTCGGTACACACGTCACTTGTTGTGTAGGGCTAGCGAATAGCATGGCATTCTAACTGGGTTATATGGTGCATGCTCTGTGCAGTGCAGACCCTTAGTGAGTCAGGGTCTAAAACCTTTACCAGAGTGGTAACACGGTAGCCCCACAACACTAACCCTCTTTTCTCCTCCTGTTTTGGTCTACCTTGAGTCTATAAGCTTGGCATTTGCAAATATTTTTTTTCTAGCTTTAACCTGCTTTAAGTACAAAATGGGGTGACATTTACTACATAGAAAATTCTAAGTTTAGACAATCACAGAAAAGTATGCAAAAGTATACTTGCATATTGTCCTGATGTGGTAAACCCCACCTATCAGGTACTCCAAGCAGGTTAAAAACAAGCACAAGGACAAGCGCAAGCACATTTGATATGTTATGTTCCAGGCCTACTCCTCCAGCCTTTAACTAAATGGTAGCATGGGCAATTGGGCTGCTCGCTTGCATGTTCATGTGTGTGCCCATATCCTATGTAGAAAATCAGTTTTCTTGCAAGAATACAATGCTGTGACATCTTTTACAAAGGTTGGACAGGAGGGGTAGAGGTGTGGGCATCTGCTGTGGGATCCTGGCAGCGATGTGACCCTAATGTAACTGGGCAGCCAGATGGCACCCACAAGGGAGACCAGTGAGTGAACAAAGAATACAAATACACGCACGCACACGCATTAAAGAAACAAATGCATGCATACACACAAAGTCATTTCAGATATTCACACACTAACACATTCATTTACGAGTAACAAAATAAAACCAAAAACAAACAAATGTGCCACATGCAGATGTGAGCATGCACACACACACACACAAACACACACACACACACACACACACA
>OOFE01038130.1:15156-30373 GCA_900323365.1 Monocentris japonica | reverse complement strand
CACCCAAACCCAGGGTCAACACAGTTTACTAGAGAGGTGTGTGTGTGTGTGTGTGTGTGTGTGTGTGTGTGTGTGTGTGTGTGTGTGTGTGTGGGTGTGTGTGAGTGGTGTGTGTGTGTGTGTGTGTGTGTGTGTGTGTGTGTGTGTGTGGGTGTGTGTGTGTAGGTGTGTAGGTGTGTGTGTGTGTGTGTTCCCCTACAGAGTGTGTGACGGCGTTGCAAATGTCCCTCCCCAGCGTTACAGTGGTTCTGTGCAGGTTCTGGATCTGGTTCTGTCTGTCTTGGTGCTGACTCAGCTGAACCCTCTGGACCAGACTGGACCCAGTCAGACCGCCCACTGGGTCAGACTGGAACAGAGCCTCCAACTGGACACAGGAAAACACAGGAAACACAGGAACTCATTTCAATGCTAACTGTGGCCTCCAGACACACTGTCATGAGGTTTCTATTCTATTCTATTCAATTTGATGATGTTATATTAGATTAGATTGGAGAAGCTAAATATGAAGTTCATTCTGTTACACTCAAGAGTGGAAGTAACTAATAACATTTACTCATGTTACTGTAATTGAGGAGCTTTGTGCACTTTTTGGAAGTCAAATTTATTTTTACGTGATTATGTGTATTCTGATTGGACGAGAGGCGCTCCATGAGTTCTTATAACCGTGCATTCTGATTGGACGAGAGGCGCTCCATGAGCTCTTATAACCGTGCATTCTGATTGGACGAGAGGTGCTCCATGAGCTCTTACGGTATAACCACAATACAGACTTGTTCCTTATAACTCAGCGGTATCACTCCGCCTGGTTTTAAAAGCCAAAGCTTGTTTTGTCATGTTTTATGTTTGACATTGTTTGAAATGTTGTACTAACATCCTGGAGGTGGCACTGCTAATGGGAACAACCTGCCAGTAACACCATATAGCGTCACCACCAGGATGTATACAAGAAGTGGGCCGGACAACCTGACTGGCTGTGAGGTGGAACCTGGAGGCCAGGCTGAGGACCGTCTCACACTGCTGGATCTTCTCCTTCACCCTCTGGTGGAGCTTCAGCAACTCAGATACCTCCTCCTCCTGCTCCTTCCCTGCTCCTCCCCTCTCCTCCTCCTCCGGGACTCCTCTCAGAGACAGCATCTCACGGGTCTTCACCATGAACTCTACCTCAGCATCTAGTTGCTGCAGAAGGGGGAGAAGGAAGACATTTCTTCTCGAACCCAGGACATCGCGGTTACGTGGTATGCGCCTTTGACCACTGAGCCACCAGGATGCATCACTGTCTTCTTAGTTAGATACGTTACATGGTAGATGTTAGGTATTGGGACAGCAACACTCTGTTGCACTTTGTTAGGGTTAGGGTCACAAAACGACCAGCAGCTTAAAGAACTACAGCCTCTGATGTTCATGGTGCCCAAGATTATATTCAATAAGTAGAGTGAGAGACAGAGAGAGACAGACAGACAGACAGAGACAGAGAGGTGGTTAACCTGTCAGTGTGTCAGGTCTCTGTTCTTGGTACCGGTCTATCTTCCGGTGCCGGTGCCAGTCTGGCAGTGGTACTCACGGTGAAGTGAGGCTTGGCCTGGCTGAAGCTGTCCAGCAGTCTGGAGACAGTCTGCAGGCCGGAGCCCAGGTCCATCTGACTGGACGCCACCAGGAGCTCCTCCACAGAGCACAGGTCCTGCCGAGTCTAACAGACACATCCAAGTCATTCATGTTATGATAATATAATAAGTTATAATATTGCATATTATTGCATCCATTGCATATATGTACATTTTATGATTATTATTTATTTGCATAGTGCATAGATTTATTCTTCATGTATTTTCATATCAAACAGATTTTCATTTGTTTTCTTTGTCTGCTGAATTCATATATCAAGATTCAATAGTTTTATTGGCCATTTGCAACAAGTACAAGCACATTGGAATTCTTCCTCCTGATCGTTCCGCCAGCACTCACTATACAAATTAAATACACTGAATAAAAAAAAAGGAGATATTAAGAATATATACAGAGCATGAACATGTTGAGTCATATTTCATACTTTCCATTGATATATTTCTACTAGGGCTGCAACGAACGATTATTTTGATAGTCAAATATTCTGAGTATAACTTCAATTAGTCAACTAATTGGGGGAAGAAAAGTCACACTTTTCAGCTTCACTTCTTTTATTTTCTGTCAGACTTTTTTGTAGGTTCTAAATTCTAAACAACACATTGAGTACTACCAGATAGGAAACACTCCAGTGGGAGGCGATATTGGCTTGTTATTGAATTTACACTATTTCTTACAGCTTGCAGTCACATTGTAAAGACACAGGACGGTTTAAAATGATTGCTGACATGAAAAGAACAGTGTTTGAGAATGGCTCTATTTTTTGCGTGGTTACTTACTAATGTTAGCTAGCTAACGTACAGCTAACTTACCATATAACTTGAGCATCTTGCAGCGTGACAGAGGGATGTTTCTCCTCAAATGCTCGTGCATAGAGGTTGTGCTGTGGTGAAATGTAAGTTCCTTTTTACATAGTGAACAAACAATTGTTGTTTTTGACTTTGAAGTGTTCCCACACTTTCAAGGACTTTGGTCGTCTGATGGTTGTGCTAGTTAGCTAGCGCTAGTTCAGGTTCCTGCTGATGGGTAACTAGTTTGTATGTCCTGTTTCCCCGGTCTGGGTGCTCCTGTTCATTCATGTTGGCGTGTGTCTATCTGTGGTGAAACCATGATGATCTTGATGTCCATGGTGACCAAGCTGGTGTTGATCCAGACGTTCACCAAGCTCTTATTGGGTTCATTGTGTGTTTTTGTTCTTATTCCACTTTGTTCTCAACATTAACCTGGTCTATCCAGGACAATATAGGACAGGACAGTATAGAACAGGACAGGACAGTATAGGACAGGACAGGACAGGGCAGAACCTTTCTCAGTAGATGCTGGTACTTCCCCCACTGCTTCCTGGCAGACTGCTGCTGGTTGGACTGGATCCTCCAACTGGTCCACAGCTCTGATACTTCCTGTTTGCTTCTGGTCAGACGCTGTACCGTCCGCCGGACCTTCGACACTATGCTCAGTCCTTCCTCACTGACCTAACACACGCAGACCGCAGACACATGCACACACACACGTACACGCACACACGCGCACACACACACACAGGGAAACACATTATAATTTGTGAAGTGAATATTTCAAATCATTTCTAGCTCAGTGATGTGAATCTGGTCTGAGGTTGTTTACGTCATAATTTATTTCAGCCTAAAAAGGAGCTACACTGGTTTCCACCAATCAAAAGGAGTTAAACTGGTTTCCACCAATCAAAAGGAGTTAAACCGGTTTCCACCAATCAAAAGGAGTTAAAACGGTTTCCATCAATCAAAAAGGAGGATAATTTTGTTTGTTTTGCAGCCTCATGATGCTGCAATTAATATTTCCATTAATATATTGTTATATATATTATACATATGAACATATTAATATATGAATGTGTTTTGATTTTGTTTAATTCTCCCATTTGTTCTATTCTCATTGATATTCTAGCGACCCAATGTCCCCACGGAGATCAATAAAGTTTCATCTAATCTGATCCAACGTGATGTATTGATTCCTAGCAGTGAGATGGGTTACCGTGCTAACGGTACTGATGCAGTTGTTTCCCAGGTCCTGAACTGTGATGAACCTCTGCAGCAATGCCTGCCAGCGGGCGTCAGCCTGCTCTGTCACTGGTACGCTGACACTGGTGTTACTGGTACTCCTGGTGTTACTGGTCCAGGCCTCCTGTCTCTCCTCCTCCTCTGGTCTCCTGTAGATCTCCCTCAGAGCCTTCATCTCCTCCTCAACCTGGAAACCCACAGGACACCGAATGTTAAATGACAGATTCCTGTTAAGTAGTTGCTTTGGATTTTGCCCACTTTTTAATCTTGTGTTGTTTTATTTATTTAATTTATTTGTATTTTTGCCTTTTTATATATTTTACTTTTCTTTTTCCATGCCAGTGTTCAGTGTGCTGTCTTGTTGTTTTGTGGTGGATTTTAATAGTATTTTCCTCAGGTAGGACGTTCTTTTGTCCACCACTTTGCCACCGTGCTGCTTTCTTGGAGAGGAAAACAGATTCTTATTAAATAGAATAGAACAGAACTGACCTCATCAGCCATCCTGAGGAAAGCTACGTAGGGTCGCAGGACGTCCAGCTTGGAGTCGATCTTCCTGTTCAGAGTCTGCACCTCCTCCCAGACCAGACTGACCCGGCCAGCCAGTTCAGACCACCACACACCAGTTCTGCTGGACTGGTCAGAACCAGGCAGACTGGGCCGACTGGTGCTGGTTCTGGTGGACTCTGCTGAGCATCGCTCCATGCTGCTGCTCTTTAACTGTTCTGTAAGGGCCTTCAGAGAAGATAGGTGTCTACTGGTTTTACTGGGTGGCTGTGTACTGCTTCTGTTGGAGGGTTCTGCCTTGGGGTTCTGCAGAGCCCTGATCTGATCCAGGATCTCCTTCATGGTCTCAACATCACGACCTGCAGTCTGGAGGACAAACACAACCTGAACCAGACTGAAACCATGTACCTGTGTGTGTGTGTGTGTGTGTGTGTGTGTGTACCTCAGCCTGTGTGTGTAGGTCCAGGTGTGTGTTCAGAGTGTCTTCAGCCTCAGAGAGCTGCTGTCTTGGTTCAGAGCTGTTACACAACACACTGTTGCCATGCTTCACCCAGGACAAGACCTGGATACACACACACACACACACACACACACACACAAGTTGCCAAACATTGAGACAGAATGATCATCTGTTTCTGTATCATTAAAGTGTCAGTACACCATCATCACATCACTAGTTCTACCTGGTATAATGTCTGTAAACCAGTGAGACCATGGTGGAGGCGACTGGTAGCCTCTATCTCACCAGTGATATTGTTACTCGTGTTTCTCCACTTTAAGACTACATTTCCCATAAGCCCTGTTGCTTCCTGTCCTCCCCCTCCCTGGCATCTTTGTCTTTCCTGAAGAGGATCAACATGTTGGAAGTGATTTCTCCATCTTCCTTTCTCTCCTTCCACCATCTGCCGTTGCCAGAAACTCTTTAGCTTTAGCTCCGTTAGCGCTGGAAGAACAAGAACGTGTGAATCTCTGGATGCTGTTGTAATCTTAGAGGAATGGGTTTCGCCGGCAGCTTTATTGACAATGTGTAGCCGCCGAGACAATTCAGTGTCGAGTGCAGATAAGATTAAGCCTACGAATAACACCTCACATGGAAATCCTGCGTGTTGGACTCCAAACAAAGACAACACAAAACACCAGATTAGGTGCAGATAGTTCATGACCTTTGACACTCCAGACTTTCTGCCACATCAGTTGAACATGAAACATGGTCAATCAAGAACGGCCACAGTCTTCCTTGATGACTTCACTGCCCATGTCAACAGCTGAGTGAAGTATTGACAGCTAACAGGACAGATCGATGGCTGCGATTTGGAGCCTGTGAGGCTTATTGTGTTTATTACGCTCTGGATAAAATGCCTGGGATGTGAGTGTAAAAAGTGTTTGTCTCACTGGATTCCCCATCATGGTGTAGGACTTCCCAGAGCCGGTCTGACCGTAGGCGAAGATGCAGGCGTTGTACCCTTCAAACGCTGCCTTGAGGACATCGGAGCCCAAGTCTTTGAAAACCTGGACATGAAAAGAGGAATGATTTGTTGACATTTCACACCACATGACTAGGTGGCCCAGTATCGATGTTGCAGCGCTGCAATATGATACGAGCTTATGACAAGATTACATGGACATCAAGTCATGTTAGAGTAAACACACAGACCATCAGCAACAAGCCACAGCCAGCCATATCCTCCACCCTCTGACCCATAATCCACCCCTCTGTTGCCACAAATACTCCCAAAAAGAACAGAGAAAATAAACCCACCACTGAATGGCATCAGCTGATTTGTGCGTAATCCGATTTGAAAAACAAAGTTCCCAAAATGCTGGAGAGACAGAGGGCGCCATCCGCTTACCTTTTCCTGACAGACGAAGCTGGTGCTCTTGCAGTCCGCCGAGTCGTAGGAGAAGTCATACGTGAAGGTCTTGGTTCTCTCCCTCATCGAATCTCCTGTTATGCCATCAGGGATCTGAAAATACAACAAAGCATCATCAAGCATGCTCCACTACCTGACCCAACACAGCACACTAGTTGTGAAACTAACTTGTGACGTCACTTCCAGGCTTCAACAGCCAGTATACATCTTTTAAACTGGTAAATACCTTCAGGTTGGTGATGGTGGTTTTGGTCCCTTCCATCTCAATGATGCCCTTCGCAGTCAGGTCCTTCTCCCTGTACAAGGCAAAGAATCTCCTCGTATAAAAACAGTAAATGATGTTTTCTGCTGAGTGTTACACACAAAAACTGGAACTGGTCCGCACTCAAACTAACAACATTCAGACTTACTTTTCATTTTTTTTCTTATTTTTTCAATGCAGAAAAAGCATGCAGACATTTCCTCAGCTTGCATCATACAACGACTGAGCTTCACAACGAGCTTCACAACGAGCTGTAACTTTATGATTTCTCAGGTCCATCAGAGTGTTCACTGATATATTATTTATTAACTGTTGAATGGTCTTTCGATTTCCAGGTTTTCCCAAAAGGTTGGACACCTACTTGATCCAGTACTGGGACAAACACTCACCCTACTTTGTGATTTTTCTAATGTTGAACCACACTGATCAACGATTTGGCTTGAATAGATGTATATTCTGTCAATAGGGCTTCATGTTTGCTGAGACACATACACTTTGCCTCCACCCAGTATGGTTCCTAGGTTGGACCACATCCTTAAGGCTTGATTGCCAACAGTAAATAAAAAAGTAGTACTAAAATAATCACTTGATGCCTCCTTGTCTCTCAATTTAGTCACATTTTACCAGGCGTCAACACAGATCAGAATAAAAACTGTTAAGAGGTGTCTGTTACCTAAGACACTCAAACACATGATGTACTGCTTCTCTGTGCTGTTAAACTGCTCCCATTAGGAGGCTCTCAGATAATGGAGGATCAGGTTAACACTGTGTGAAAGGGCTTTCTCTTCTTAGAGATCTGGCTGCACCCGCCCTGGCTCTGCAGTCAAGTACAAGTACACCTGCCTTTGTCACATACTGAATTGAAGTTTCTCACGTAAACCTGCTTTCACACTGGCAGCTGTTTGATGAGAGCCAAGCTGACAGTCTGCTATGTTGATTAAACGGTAAACTAGCCTCGCAGTCCGAAATGGAGTTTGTAAATCAGTGACAAGACGAGCGTGTGTTTACTAAAATGATTTCAGTGCGTCCTGTGGTTTAAAACCCAACTGGAGGCTCCAGCTGTCACGAGCTTATTGGTTTAATGCGCATCACAAAACAAAACCCATAATAACATTATAGCTCCTGTTAACGTTATTTCACCGGTTCACTCTTACACTTACCGCCTGTTCATGGGCCTGACCCGGACAGCCACTTTTACTGATGCCATTGCACATCCCGGTTATGTCCGCACCGCCAGCCACTAATGTCCGCTTAGCTTCGAAGTCAGCGACGCTATTTCATAAGGGACGATTATCTCAGCAACGAGATACTGTGGATAACTTTGAACGGCAGAGGGTTAAGGGGTGGGAGAGAGGGGCAAAAGTCGTAAAGATAACTGCACGCAAAAATCAACAAACTCGTTTAGAAAGGCCGGGGAAAGAGCATCGCTATCGCTAGCCGCTATTGTTGTGGTGTCTCGCCGTAGCGCCGTCCCGGTGTGAGTCGGCATGCATCCATGTCCACTGTTCAGTAGCCGTTAGCCTGTTAGCTAAACTAGCTAGTTTATGCGGCAGGAAAACATTGTGAGTAGGAACGAGTATCAGCTGATAAAGCGATTACTACGGAAGCCCGGAAAAGACAAGTGAAAATGTCTAACGGCAATTGGGCTTGCAGTACTACATTTAATGGTTTAGAGGAAATTATAGAAGACGTGATTATTATTATTGAACATTCTTTGAATCGGAGGACTGGATAAAATGACATTAGAACGGTCTGCCATTTAACATTACTGCTGTAGTTATACTCCTAAACTGCTGGTGGCAGTAGAGAAAAGAAGTGGAAATAATGTTTAAGCAGTAGCCGGCGCCAGCAATCCCACATTTCCTGTTGTAGCCGAGAAGTGTGTGTGGAGAGAAGGTGAGTCTTACATTAATGTATCAATGTTTCACCGGAGTATTAGGCCAGATAATAACATGCCCGGTGGATTGTGTTCACGTGCAAGATGTCGTGTTAGAGTACTATAGTCGGTGAAGCCAACTGTTAGCATCTAATGTTAGTAGTTAGCCTGACAGCTAACTCAAGCTAGGCTAACGTTATATGAATGAACGTAACTAACGTATGCTAGCTCAAGTCGTCTTAAGGAACTTGACCCACCATTCCAACGTACTTTATGTAACTAACCGAATGTGGATGTGAAATTAAATGTCAAAAACAACTTAAAGCAGATTCCCAGTGTGATCCGTGTGATAGTGGACAGTTCGATCAGCGTTTAACTTATATTTGAAAATCTGTTGTTGTTTCCCCAGAATTCATAATGGATATCCGACCGAACCACACAATTTACATCAACAATATTAATGACAAAATCAAGAAAGAAGGTGAGAACTTCATTTATTTATTCATTCTCCAGCAGTCAGTCCTTTTGTTCTGGGGAACAGATTTTGACTGTTTCTACAGAGACACGGTAGGGATGCTCTGATGCTGGTATCAGAGTCTGGTACAAGGCTGAAATGGGGTGTGGGTATCAGCATTACCCCAGTACTAAAAGCTCACATTTGACATGTTGGAAATCCACACAAAATGACTTCCTGTTCATACTGACAGTCTGGTCCAGCCCATATGGGAAAATAACCTTATTACAGCATCACGTAAAATTAGTGTCAGTTGCGCCACTTGATGTTTGTATAAGTCCATTTTCCGGACAAAAGTCTCAAGGAATCGAATACTTTTGAAAAAAGGAGTCTGCCACAAGTTTTCCCTATTTCTGAGCAACTGAACATACAAATATTTAACTATTTTACTAAGAATTGTATTGACAGAATTAATGCTTTTATTGCAGTTTTGTATTTTGAGATGGTTGCACCTTTTTAGAACACAAATGAAGCAGAAATTGTAGAATAATTTGATATAGTGCATGTATTTCTTTGCCTTTTTAAATAATGGATTTGTACACAAAAGTACACATTATGTCACTGACCCATTTACAGCTTAGTACATAGTGTTGGTATTGGCTGTGCGTCCCTAACATGCTGGCAGGCTCATAGTGTCAGTACTCCTACATGTCCAGCTCACTGTTTGGTTTGTGTCTTGATTTTTCCAGAGCTGAAGCGGTCGCTCTATGCTCTGTTCTCTCAGTTTGGGCAAATTGTCGACATCGTCGCCATGAAAACCGCGAAGATGAGGGGACAGGCGTTTGTTGTGTTCAAAGAGCTCGCTGCAGCTACTAATGCACTGAGGCAACTGCAAGGCTTTCCCTTCTATAACAAGCCCATGGTAGGTTCTGACTCCTCTACAGGTCACAAGTAGCCTGACTGCATGTATTTGTACAGTAGAACCGTGGTTATCCAGACCTCTGAACTGGACAGTCCACTGATTGGGTGGAATGAGCAAAAATGCATCAGTGCAAAAATACAGTATGTTGATTGTGTGTAATTGGTGAAATTTTCCTGTTGATCCATGAAGACTCAGTTCAACAGAGATTGGGATCAATATGTCCGAGGGCTGTAACGATATATTCAGCTGAGGTTTGGTGCATGATACTGGGCTCACAGTTCAATATTGTCATATTTTGAGCAAAACCTCAATGAAGACAATTATGTCCCTTTGATCCCTTTCTAATTTTTAAGGGAAACCAAACTAAAGTGCATGAAATGGGGTGACTACAAGTTTCTGTAAATTACATTTAAAACCTTTAAGATCTTTTTAATGCCACTTGAAATAAAATGTAAGACCAGTTTCATCCCCAAATAAGAGTTTAAAAAAAACAGTAAAGTATACATCTGCACAAACATTGATATTTCTCACTAGAAAAGTAGTGCAAAGAGACATTTTTAAAACCTCTGACACCATATTTAAGACTCCAACACCCATTTAATCCTCTGGTGTGTGATGACCCTGCTGGCCTTGTGCTCTCTGGTGTTCAAACAGTGCAAAAGAGAAAAGATCATTCTGTCATTTTAGATATTAGACTGCAGCTGAAACATCTTTTCAACTCCATCATGAAATTTCTATACCCGTGAACTTTTGTTACATCACTGGCGTTTCCTGTGCAGTCACCCAGCAGTAAAGGAAGAACAAAGTCAGCCACTCTTGGAGGCCAATGGATGTCCTAAAAAGTATTCACCAGGGTTCAAACCAAGTACTCTGTTAGCTGTAGCAGTACTCCAGTAGCTGAATGTGTTGTTTCTTTAAATGCTACACAGTCCTAGATTAAATGATTGGTTTTCTAACTGAAACACAGAACGCCTTCATCAGGTTCAAGGCGAGGTAGCGGCAGCAGTAGAAATCTGTCACCAGTAGATGAATGAAATTCAAAAAAAAAAAAACTTCACTTCAGTTATAACTTCCCCATCCAACCCTTCCCTTATGTTGTGGTTCCATGACTTTGTCCATCCCAGTGAATCTGTATCCTCTCCTGTCTGTTTCCAGAGGATACAGTATGCCAAGACAGATTCTGAGGTCATCGCCAAAATGAGAGGCACTTACGGTGACAAGGACAAGAAAAAGGATAAGAAGAAGAAGGCTCAAGAGCTGGTGACTAACCTAACTAAGAAACCAGCCCTGGTGAGTGGCGCTTCAGTCAGCGGCATCAAGTGTGTTATGTAGTAGACATGCAGTGATCAATCAGCCACGGGTCATGACTGTCAGCATTAGTGATCAGCCAATCACGTTACAGGTGTACATTTGTGATTCATGCTCAATTTTTGATTGTGATATTGTTAATCTCGTTTCTATCAGAAAGTCAGAATGAAGAAAAACTGAAAACGTCATGGTGAAGCTTCTGATCTAAATGCACTTCACTTTCATACTTTCATCATTTGTCTTTCTTCCTCATTTCCAGGGATCAAACGCACCGGCGCACACACCAGCAGCACAGGTAAGACTCTTGACTGGAACCAGTTGGTGAACGGGCACAAAGTGAACTCTGTAGTTGGATCAGTTTGTTTCTTCACTGCTTTGTGTGTTAGTTCAAGGAATACACTGAGCTTTGGAGAGATTGTCTTATTGGTCAACTTACTCGTTAAGTGATGACAACATGGACACCAAAATCATCCAAAAACACAACTTTTAGTATCCCTCTATACAAACGAGGGGTGTTTAAAATGTGAAATATCTGAGGGATATCAGAAAATATCCAAAGCTATCCAGTCCTGGTGAGTTCCTTATTCATTGGATGTATATGATGGAAAAGCTGACAGGCTTTTATGTTTGTTTTTATCTGATTTATTCTTGTTTTCTTAATGGTTTTATTTCTTACTATATCTGCTATAGTGGGTCACGTTCACTGTAGCATCACAATAACCTGTGTTGTGTCTTCTCAGGTGCCAGACAACCCACCCAACTACATTCTGTTCCTCAGTAACCTGCCAGAGGAGACCAATGAGATGATGCTCTCCATGCTGTTCAATCAGTGAGTGGTGACTTCAGTATCAGGAAGTTGTAGAAGTGACCAATAGTCTTAGGCTGCGTTCACAGCCAGCATGAATTCACAAGGTTCCTACGTAGTCCCAAGCTCCTTTATTACCACACTGGATTGGTTTTAGTACAGATGGGAAATCACTCCGCGTGTAGCCGGTGTGTGACGGTGCTTTTTGTCCCCGGCAGGTTCCCTGGTTTCAAGGAGGTGCGACTCGTCCCTGGAAAACACGACATCTCCTTCGTGGAGTTCGAAAGCGAAGGCCAGGCGGGTGTGGCCAAAGACGCGCTGCAGGGTTTCCGAATCACGGCGACCTGCGCTATGAAGATCACCTACGCCAAGAAGTAGTCCCCCAGTTGGTCAGGGGACAAACAGACTCTGGGAGATGGGTTGGCCCCTGGGTTTCCGTTCTCCTACCTTCATGATTTTTGTAAATGCTACAGAGCTTTCTTGGAAGATTTTTTTTTTTTTTTTTTTTTTATCTGGCTGACTTTTGTGCCATCGATGAGCGGTCGAGAGAGAAAAATCTCTGACTTATCTTTGTTTTGTAAGAGGAAAATAATAAAGGACTTTTGTATAAATATCATCTGACATGTCTGAGTTTCCTCCTGGCTCTGCAGGCCCACAAGGTTCAACTGGGGATTTTCTTGATCGATTCATTGGCCACATATAGACTCACCCTGTTCAGATTTCAAATGATGAAACGATGTCAGTAGCCTGTCTGTCTTTTAGCCAGTAGAAACTCTTAAGAAGCCTTATAGATGGATGGTTGTATGTAACTGCAGTCTACTGGAACCAGAAGCTCTCAGGTTTGTGTCCTTCAGTGAGACTGACCCAGGATCTGTCTGGTATCTGCTGCAACAAAACCCTCCATGTCTGTCGGTGAATCCTACAGCCCTAGTTGTTATTTTGATCTATTTCTACTATTCTGGATATTTGCTGGGAACAGAGACACTACTGGACTATGGGTCAAAAATCCAGTGCATATAATATAATTGTGGTTTTCCAAAGTCCAAAAGTCACGTGGTTCAACGTAGTACATTTAAATTGATCAATTCTTATTTCAACTGTAAAATTAACTATAATTAATATAAATGTAACCACTTATTATTATTATTATCAGGTTACACTCTAAGATCTCCTGACTTCTCTGTACAGAAAAACAAAGTGGTCATTCCTATGAAATGCAATAAAAGTGCCAGAAGTGGTATTTTATTAACGTTGGGTAAATACAGTGGAGGTTTCTGTGTCATGTGACCTTTTCTGGGAGGTAAGATCAGAAATCCATTGTATCATAAAAGCGTTAAAAGAAATCCGTCTACCCACAACACATTCCTGTGAACATCTTAAATCCATGTTGTCAGAAGTGTTTTGTAACAGCAGAGCTCTCTAACCTTTTCAGCTGCAGCTCAGTGAGCTCAATATTTCAACATCTCAAATGGCAGCTACATCAATATTGTCTTCAACCAGTATAAATGGCCAGACAATAACTATTGATTACCAGGCTGCGGAGGGCGAGCCTGGACAAGCTTCAGGGCACTTCAGAGATCAGAGATCAGCTCAGCGTGAAAGACTATCGACCAATCAAACGCTTAACTTGGAGATGCAAACAAAATACTGTCTGGGTTTTTTTCAATGGAAAGAATTGATTAGAAAATCTTTAGTCCATCAGCTCACAAAACTACATCTGAGAACATCAGAAGAAGCAGCTGCACACCAAACCTCCTCCAGGAAAGGCTGTTTGATTGATCAGACGGGTTCACAGTTCACTCTTTGAATGGAGATTCTTCTTTGATGATCTTGTTATTTTTGCAGCATTGACGTGATCAGAAAGACGTAAACAGACTGAAAGGTCCTCCAGCGCCCGTGTTTGCCCTCCGACTGTGAACCATAGGATTTCTTTTACAATAATAATGATACTTTATTGATCCCTGGAGTATAATATACTATGTTATATTATATTAGAGCTTTATATGACCAATGATTTCCCACTACAGAGCAGAGCAGGAGAGTCAAAGTGACTCTCCATTCATCCCGCGGGACGTCCAGCCAGCCTCCAGTAGTAAACACCACCGACGGGGGAAATCCTCGCCTGCACCTGTTAAGGATTATTCTGCTTCTGTACTGAGGAGGGACGACCTCCAACACATGGTGAAATGACTTTCCAGAGGACTTCAAACCCATTAAACCTTTATTTATCCAAGGTCTGCTGAGCATCTGTTTCAGCAAAACTCGGCTTCAACTCTGATTGACATGTGACAAAGGCCAGATTTGAACCCAGGATGTGACGGGCACACGGTGGGCACCTTTTATTTTTAGGATTTCTCCTTATTTTATATACTTATTTTACATTCTGTTCTAGGTGTTGTGTGTTTATACAGCCTTATTTTCTCAATCCTTTCTGATACTCCACTGTTGAGTTCTGCACCGAAGAATTTCACTCTCTTGTGTAAACTGACGCGACAATAAACATTAACTTGAAAGTTGAAACTTTCTCAGCTGTATTGTTTTACTATTTGCTGCTGCGACGGCCCAGTTTCCCTACAGGGATCAATAAAGGCTCATCTTGATGGTGATCAGATTCTGTAACATCTTATTTGTCATAACTGATAGATCTCCAGCTGAAAGGTCACCGGAGGCGTTTTGTTGAGTTCTTCAGAGCTTGTTGGTGCAGAGCAACAGAAATAAACTGGCTGCCTCTTGGACTGACGACATGCCTTCCCACAATGCAATGCATGCTCACAGCATTTGCTCCACCCATATGTCCCTCCCTTACCCATACCACTCCCTGACCCTCCAACCATCATACAGACACCATAAACACCACCTGGTATCAATAACTATATTTTAATGTCAAATACACAATCAAGCTTTTACTTCAATAATCATTGTATGATTCAGAAACATAGATCCTAAAAAACATCACTATTTTTTTTATCGTTACTTTATTATCCTCTCAGAAATGTTTGCTTTCTCATCCGGGTGCCCAAGCCTTGAACTGCTGGAGGAATCTCTCCCAGCATGCCCCTGGTGTCAGTGTGTTAGAAGTAACGTGCAGTTAAAACCAGGCCAGGTCTCTCCAGGTCAGGAGACCAGCCCTGCTCTCATGATCTCAGGAGATTACTTGGACTTCCTAAAACAACTAGCAGTTGTCTTGAACTTTCAAAAAGCAGAAGCTCTGGGTTTAACTGAGAGAGGGAGGCAGACCACGTCACACCAAGTCTAGAATCACAACCTGCTTTCTGGTTAGCTCCAGAATGTCACTCTTATTTTGAAAATTCTTTAATTGGTTTTAAACGTCATCAACAACGTATTTATCCCAACTGCTTCCTCCGTATGAACCAAACATATGACATATGAGCCATGTATATTTATACCTTCTTTTTTTTCTTTTTTTTTTCACACTTTTTAACCATAACTTCTTGTGTGCCTTTATGATGTTGGTTATCGTTTTTCTGTCTCTTTCATGACCCTTGTAACCAGGTGTATGAATCAGTTTGTTTGTTGTATTAAATGTGCTCTATAGATA
>OOFE01038116.1:2901-34262 GCA_900323365.1 Monocentris japonica | reverse complement strand
TGTTGAAATAAAAAGTAGGTAGCTAACTTATTGCACTTTAACCTTAGCACTGGTTCTGCTCTTAGATGCTTATTCAGGAAGGAAATGCACTTACAATTTCTGGTGACTAGTAGTTTTTTGCCTACCTATGTTGAATGCACTTATTGTAAGTCGCTCTGGATAAAAGTGTCTGCTAAATGACTGTAATGTAACGTAATGTAACGTGTCTTGAATAGTACTTTAAACTGGTTGCTTTGTTGAAGCTCGTTATTTCAGTCCACCAGTTTGTCACGGGCAGCTTTGGCTGTTCCATAAAAAATACCTGATTTCATACAAACGACAAGGCAGGGAGTTAATAGAATAGATGCTGAATAGATGCTGAAGTCCTTCGTAACATTATTCATACCTCCTCCTCACAACCTTAACCTCGTCACCACCCTCATGCCTCAGCTGGAGACGAGTCACGTCTATAGAAGCGTCTGAGGTGGCTACAACAGACATATAATTTTGTCAGGCAGCCATGGTCATTTGGTAAGCCCATATCATGAACCCATATGTATGTGCACAAGTATGTAATGGAAAAACATAGCTGTTCTGTAGTAGCTATAGATCATGATTGACCCTGAGAAGTTCTGACTGTGTCATCAAAGTGTCCCAACACAAATGACATCAAACCACTCATCAATTACGTTGCCTCAATCTCTCAGAGCAGTGTGGTGTGACAGCTTGATGCCTTCCATTTCTCCCTGTCTGTTCCCTTGCTCTCCTCCCTTTGATTCAACCTTGCTTTGAGTGATGATGTTTTATATCACTCAATCTCTCTTTCTCTGTATCAGGGACCCTCTTTTCAATCCGTGTCGTAATCTCCAGCCCTTTCATTCGTTGAGGGCCCATAGAACATGGCTGAATAATTGACAAAAACGGAGTGTGTTGGGTGAGGTGGGGGTTCAGGGTCTCAGTCAGATCAAACTAAGAAAGCACGACAAGACTGACAGCTATGGGACTACTGCATAAAAGGAGCAGTGAGGCTGCAAGAAAATGGTAATGCTCCCTTTTTCAAAGCAGAGATCCTCCTCTTGCCCACTCCGGGCCGTCCCGGGTTGATGACCCCTCCCCCTGGTGATCTCATTCAGTTGAGTGCCTTTATTAAAACACAAAATGCCCCACCATTAGTTTCACAAAATATATTGTTTTGGAAAGGCATGGATAGAAGATAGGAGAGACTTTATTATTTAATGGGAAATCAACCTCATCCAGCTAATTTTGTGATATATTGTATCAAATGTTGCTCTTCCTTTGTATTTGTGATCCATCCCCTATGCATATTTGTGGACCTGGTGATCTCATAGTCTCTTATTTATTTTGGGTGAGCAGTGAATTGACCCCAAACCCTCAGCTCCCCATCACCCCTGTGAGGGCAGCCAACTTGTGTTTCTCATGACTGAGAGGACTAATCCTTCTCCAGTTAATTAGGGTAGAAAGAATCAGGCCTGGGCTCTGACTTTTCCACATATTTCCGTTTGGTTTCTGTAATTCTCCTCCATAACCTCCTCCTAACCCTAAGCCTCCCAGTTCTGAATATAATGGCTTAAAATGCCCCTGTAATGCAGGAACTGTGTGAACTTGAGAATCAGACTAACGATAGTTGTCAATTTTATGGAATTTTGCAATAAAGGCAGTGAGGAACATGCTCAGCAAATTCACATTGTAATTACAAGCAACTAGGAAACTTTAACTTTGCACAATAGATCCCACATTATAGGACATTACATCAGCGCACAACAAAAACCCAATATAATCATTTTAAAGTAATCATTGAACCGTAGCAACCATCATAAGATATATCAGTGTTTTAGATTTGTGGTTCTGTTTCTGTGGCATTTGATGTAACAATGTCACCACGCCTTGCCTTACTCAATCTAGTAAGCAACCGTTTGTCAGTGAGTATGCTGTGGGCTCCCAGTCTGTAAAGGGTAAATGTGGCTTCTCCATTGTGGGATCGCTCTGTTGTATCCTCCGTCTGTTAACTCAACTCATTTCACCCACTGTGTTCACCTGTTTGTCAGCCACTGATAAGGAACTTTTGTTTTCTCCACTGAGTGGTGTTGTAATTTACTTTTTGGGTGTATCCACTTTCCCTCAACCTGCCTCGTCGACTTCTGCTTGAGTTAGTGATTCCCTACATTTCCCAGAATGCCTTTTGACAACGCCCAGAGAAGGAGCATGAACTTGAATATTTCAAAAAGTATAACTCATAGGGCTTAGATATTCACATGAGTGAAAGCACAAAAAGCTGAACATTTTGATGTGTCATTTTGAAGAAATGGTAAGTAATATAAGTAGTAGTTGTACTACTAGAATTAGTAGTAGCATTTACAGCTGTACAGAGATTATTTTTCATCAAAATGAAAAGCAAATATCAAGAATTTGAAACATTTTAGGTGAAAAACCAAATTGCTGCATACTGGCAGCCAAATATCTGGTCTCCTGCCACAGCCTAAGGGACAATAATAACAACAATTATTATTATTGTTATTGTTATTGTTATTACTACTATTATTACTATTTTTGCTGTGCTGCTCTGTTCTTTGTGGCTTTGACATTGTACATATGTTTACATAACAATATGTGTACAATATGTGTACATTGTATGTGTACATTGTACTTTTAAGGTTTTTTTTCCTGCTTTTTTTCCTGCTTTTTGTGTTTCACATAACATTCCTGCAGAGAAAGAAGTCTATGTACAGAATGGGACAAAGATGTCTATATATAGAAAGGGATAGGGATAGAGATAGCTATAGTTTATCTCAGGATACAAAGAAAAAAAGTAAATACCGTAGTACCGGGGTTAGGCAGAGAGCCCTATCATCCCATTTCCATGAGTTTATGGGAATTCCAAAGCTGTAACAAGACCGCCAAAACCCTGTGGTACCCCACCCATGTCTGATTGGAAACAAATGTTTGGAGGATCATCTTGAGGATGTTGAATGGGCAATTTTAGATAATGATTTACTTCCAAAATGGATGTATCAGGTTTTTGAATAGAACCTTTCATTTTGAACTGGTTGGATTGAAAGTGAATTGACCCTCAACCCTGTTTGGTATTCTGCGTCTCCCTAAGCTGCCCTGGCTCTCTCTGCACATTTCCTGAGAGCAGCCTTTGAAGAGAGAGCGTGCTGATCTTTCTTGTGATCCCTTGGCACACTCATCTCCCTTCTGCCCTCTCCTCCCACCTCCTCCCCCCATTGGCGCTCCCCCCGCAGCTGCATGCTCTCTGAGCTGATCCACCAGGCAGTGAACAGAACACTTTTTAATGAGCTTTTTAAGCCAGAGACCAATCGCTGCAGCAGTTTAACCAGAAAGATAGAGGTCTAATGAGACTTGGGTCAAGTCACCTGTAGAGAAGGAGCAGAAAGGATTTTCTGTAGGAAGGATTCCACATAGAGTCACTAGGCAGGATTCAGGATTTCCATTACCCTCCCCAGGATTGAATTTGTTTAGAATACAACACTGCTGCATGGAAAACATGGAAAACGATGGAAAACAACGTAAACAACGTAGTGCAACACAATAGTGTACACGTGTAACAGTAACACCACTAAACACCCCAAGGTCTGCTTCATCACGTACATATTTACATCACATGGTGGTACAAATTGGCTAAAATGGAAAACACAAGAATGAAAAACACCCCATCTCCACACAGCTGGTGCATGACGTGTACTTCTGGCACGCCTATCCTAAATGACAGGACAGGCAGAAAAAAATGTTCTCACGCTTTGAAATCCTCTCTAGCGCTTGTATGATTGAAAAACAATTTTGCAAACATACTGTAGGTTGTGGCTCAGTGGTTTTATCTGGCATAGATGGAGTGGCCTTTTGGTCTCATCCAGCTTTACTGTAACAATGCTTCACATGTTTGGCAGATGGGCCCTGTAGGCTGACTGGCTTTAACCACAGAGAGAGAAAACCAAGGTACCCACGATAAAGCCATTAGACAGAGCCTCTCCCATCATCACTGAACATTGACCTGTTTTATGAACCAGCAAAACAAAGTGAGGGATTAGTGCCTGGCAGAGCCAGAAAATCAACCAGTGCTCCCTCAACACCTGTGTTTTCCACTTGAGTAATCCTCCATGCCACTGCATTGTTCTTGCAGAGCCAGCTTCAGCTGCATGTCATATTTGGACTGATCTCCCAAAACTGGCATATTCATTTGATGAGCACAGAAGAGAATGACCCAATACAGTTAACATCCAATTAACCTGATTGGTGAATCCAAATCCCTTCTCTCGGTGGCTGCTGCTCTTCATAATGCCCCCAATTAAAACCCAGTATCAGAGGCCTATGCCTCGTTATAGAGTAATCATAAAAGAGGCTCCAGTTACTCCTCATTAGTAAATAGCTCTCATTTGCTTATTCAATATGGCAGCATGTGATTGGCTGTTTGGGACTCTATTGAAACAAGTTCTTTGATGTGTGACAATGAGTGACTGTTGGTTTCCTCGTGTTCTCAAACAAATCTATTGGTCAAAATATTATATACACATTTTTCCCTTCAACTGATTGGATTCAGCCATGGAAAACAAACAGTTTCCTGTCCTGTAAGCACTATGAGCTCTCTCAAACAGCTGTTTGTATTTAACATCTTGGCCCAACTAGATTTGATAATTGTGAACACTGTAAGATTAAGGTTTTACTAAATCTCTCTCTCTCTCATGTTCTGTCTCTGTCTGTCTGTAACTTTCTCTTTCCCAACTCCTCAGCTCTTTCTCTGAGAGAACTTTCCTTTGGTGGCCTCTACTCAAAGGAAGCCCACGTGCAGTTGAAAGTAATGGATGTTGTGAAGTACAGTATCTGTCGAAAACATGTTGATAACCAGAAGGTAACTAACATCATCTAATCCCTCACTGCTGAGCCCAGACCTCCTATCTCTCCATTATGAAATGGGATTAACCATTGATTACAGTGAGAGGCTGGGGGAGGAGGGTGCACACGTAAACAGAGAGAAAGAAAGACAGGGGGGAGAGAAAGACAAAGAGAAAGGGAAAGAAAGAGAGAAAAGCATGCAACTCAGAAATAATTACCTCTGCCAAGGAGGATTTGTTTTTGTTGCTATTAACTTACGTGGAAGTTAGCCAAGACCGTCCACTGGTTTGCTAGTGGCTAGATGGCTATGGTGATTTTCCATAGACAAGAGGGGACACGTCTTACATCATATTGAAAATCACCTGCCGGTATTTATATCAAAACATTGTGAAACGACATGTTTGAAATGACGTCAATTATCTTTTTTTTAGCCATAACTATGAAACTAACAGAGATAGAGACTTGATTCCAAATTCTAGGGGTCAGGAAATGAACCTGAATTAAAATAAGTAATAGGAATAATGTATTTGGGTGTAACAGCAAGTTAAGGAGCTTAAGTTAAGTTAAGGTGTGCACTCTCTGTGGGTCTTTTAGTTGCTGGTTTATTTAATTTTTATCTGATTTTAACCCAAACCAAGACTTGTATTCATTGTTTTTTTTTTTTTTTTATTATTCTATCTTTAGGATTTACGTCAAATGTAATGTACTAATTGGTTTGCAATATCGGCTCTCTTCCATTCATGCCGATAAAGCTTAATTGAATTTGGCAGAGAAAAAGACAGAGACAAAGCTTAATTGAATTTGGCAGAGAAAAAGACAGAGAGACGAAAGAAAGAAAGAAACAATGGCAGACAACGACAGAGAGGCACATAAATAGCAAGAGAGTCAGAAAGGGAGAAGGGGACAGTGAGAGAGAGAGCCCAACAGAAGGAATGAGACATGTCTTACCTCACCATTCTTACTGGAAATAACTGGGTTCAGCCCAGCTCAAATACAGTGGGGCTCTCACACCTGATGTCATTGCTGGCTTTCGCCTCTCATGTGCTCACAGCCACACTTGTGTCGTGTTCTCGGAAAATTTAGTTGGGAGGTTCGTAGGAAAAGAGAATTACTGTTGTGTTCTGAGCATGTGGGGTATCGCTTCCAGGGTAAATTGCTTCCAGCTTGTTGTTGTGCTGGGGGAGAGGACTTGTCTTGTGGCTTTGAAACCTCTGTGGCAAGACCTCTAAGCCAACCAAATGAAATGAAAGGATGAAAGGCCACACATGCCAGTGATACACATTTTTAGTTACATTCATACGCTTGTAAATTTCCATTGACGGGGGAATGGTTTTGTGTGTAATGTCAGAGGCCTTGACAGGCTATTTGGGTGTGCTGGGTCCTGTTGTCGTCATTCAGTGTTTATATTAACAGAAGATCAAGTCTGTAAACATGACATGTTGTCCACCATCACTCAACCTTTTAAAAGTACCATAATTAGGTTTATTTTTGTCCTGTCAGTTATTTTGTAAGAGTAGAGGTCACTTTTTTTCAGATGGTGGATACCTCATTTTGGAGTGAAACCTTTCCTGGTGCTGGGCGCATGTGAATCGTTGCAAACTGCTGCAAGTAAACAGGTTGAGTTGGATGAATTTTCATCCAGTGTCCATGTACATATGCAATATAGCACCTTTCTATTTCAGTTTGCAGAAGAATGTTGCATCATCATGCCATTAGGATGCATAGTATGGTACATTTGGGAATAAAGTTAGGTAATCTGAGGAAAGCACAGTTTGGCTAACACAGTTTACCTGAAATGTTATGTATTTTTGCCAATCTGTTTATGAATGTACATATAGTTTTTATTGTCTCCTCAGTGTTTTGTGTCCTTTTCTGCCCCACTGAAATGTAAGAGACAAACTTATTCACAACATAATTTTTAGTTTTGGTGATTCAGTTCTTGTCAGCCAGCCTGGTTAGGCTACCTTAGGCTTATTATGGAGGCTTGCTGTAACGAAGGCGCACTTTGTTACTAAGCAATTTGCACAATAATATTTGCACAGCATTAATAATTGCACACAGAGTGATGATTTTAAGGTGTTTTATTGAATGTATATTTTGCTAGACATTTTAAGTTTGTTTGTGTGAGTTATTTTGTCTTGTGCTGCTGGAGCAGTTACTCAGCATGGGCACGGATTGATGCTCCACCTGAAGGAAACAAACAGATGTTCAGCAGGAAAACAGACATGGAATGGGTTTTCAGCTTATGTTTTTGGCATTTTGGCAGTCAGTAGAGAGTGACACATGACCCAGGCAGGATTTGAACCCAGCTTGTCATGGTTATGTGGTATGTGTCTTAGACCACTGAGCCAACAGGTCAAGTGCAATTCTGCATTGATGCAATGTAAGTGTGTAATTGTTGTCACTTACCTGTGCTGTCTTGTTTATTTTCCAGGGTGTTCGGGCAAAAGAGTTGTCCAGGGTGTCCGAAGTACATGTATAGTTCTGGGAAGGACCATGTGATAGGATAGCACAGGGGGGTTGTTGTTGTGTGGGTTTGAACTAAAATGTATATTGTTGATATGTGGCAGTATTTATTGTTTGAGAGCAACATTTGTTTACCTGTACAGTATATATTAGATATATATGTAAAATGGTATTTTAAAGGGGAAGTATATTGAATTGTTGACTGTCATTACGTAGACCCCTACAGTTGGTAGCATCCAGGTTAATTGCCTAAGGCAGAGAGCTGCTCATAGCCAGCCCACTCATTTTTGTCAACCAGTCTGTTTTGTCTTATGTCATTTTTTGTGGGTGAATAAACACCTTTTGGTTGCACCATAATCCCGCCTTCTTTGCTGTGAATCCAGCCACTAATCGGGTCAAGCCTAACACTATGTCCTCGTCTCTGTGCTCTTGTTGTGAATGTATTCTGTAAACATCTTATTTGTCATAACTGATTCTGTCATAAATCTTATTGTCTATCAGCCTCACCCGGTTAGGCCTGTTAAGTCCTTTGAGGCTTGTTTGTGATAAAGGGCTATATAAATAGACTTCACTTGAACTGCTGTAACTCCTACACAGACATCACTGAGGATGGTGAATAACTCACAGCATGTTGTCTCCAATTGAAGGGTTTCATTCCAACAGTCTATACATCTATTTTGGACAAAATCTAGCGACCAGAGTCAGTATCTCAAAAGCACAGTTCATTATATCCTAAAAACTCTACTTTGGAAGGAAAAGTCTTAAGGTGACTCTTTACTTCCACAGTAACCCATGATATGCTTTACTTTCACTCCGGTGTCGGGCCTGTCAGACCCTGGAGGCCTCATTCAGCATTCAAGCCAGGACTAGAAACAACAGACACTAGTCAAGAATGAGTCACAGAGAGGGACAGCCAGCAGGTCAATGATGGCTTTAATTAACCAAGCACACATTTTTGTTCTCCAAGGTGGAAGACAATCTGCAGTAGTTGTGCCTGGAATATATAGTGACTCTGACTAATGCAGACTACTATGAAACTCATGAATGACTGAGGTAAACAGTTCTAGGTTTGTAAAGCCTGTGATTCACTAAATCAGGATACAAATATCAATAGTAGCCCCTGATTGACGCTGATTGAGAGCAGTGCGATGTTGGTGTTCTCTGGATAAGATAATTTAATAATAGTAAGAATAACTTTAATTGAAGATCGCCTTTCGGAGTACCCAAGGAGAGAGAGAAAGAGAACAACTTGACTGAACAATAAAACCTCAGTTCAGCAACTGAGTCCGAAGGCCTGGCTGAAGAGAGAGGTCTTCAGCCACTTTTTGGAAAGTTCAATGGACCCGTCACTGAGGATCTCCACAGGGAGGGAGTTCCAGAGGGTGGGGGCAGTCACACAGAAGGCTCTGGCCCCAAGAGTCCCCAGTTTGGAGTGGGGGGTGGTGAGCATTCCTGTGTCAGAGGAACGGAGATTTCGGTAGGGGGTGTAGACGTGGAGGAGGTCTGTTAGGTACTGGGGGGCAAGGGCGCGAAGGGACCTATAAGGTGAAGGTGACACAGGAAAAAATGATGAGGTATCAGTATAGCTTGGGGGCACAATGCTGAGAACAGTAAAAACAGCTGATGACTCTGAATGACTGTGTCCTGACTAAAGCCATAGACACAAAAGAAGAAGATCCCGCTGCGTTTTCAACTCCTTCAGTGGACATCTTGTTTTGGAGTGAAACTTGAATATCCCTCATCACCTTCATTTAGTCATGATTTTCACAGCTTGTGTGAATGTGTACAAACATGAAAGGGGTTCTTAGGCAACACTGTTATGTTTTCATTTGGTTTCCCCTGTCCGTGAAAATCAACAATACAATCCTGTTCCTGAGAAAGGGGTCGAGTGACCTCAGATATGTATGCCGTGCAATCTCACTCTTTCTCATGGCCCATTGTGAGCCCCTTCATGAGCATGCCATGTCAAGCTGTACTCTTGTGTAGACTGCAGTGTACATTACATTTGACGGAAATCCTAGAGATAAAAGTAAAAATAAAACACAATAAATACAAGTCTCTGTTAACTGTTAATCATTTGTCTTTCACAGTCCTTGTTGTTTTTGTATTAGATGTCATCATGCACTGCCAGATTATGTAACTTGTTGAGCTGTTTCAGTAACAAAGTCAAATCAAGTCAAGACAAATCCATGTTCACATACTGCACTTGGTGCATGAAGTGTTTTTCTCTACATTTTTATTATTATTATATTTTATTATGATTATTCTCATGTCAACATACAACACAGCAGCCATTTGCCTTGGTGAGGTAAACAAAAAAAATCTGAAAGCATTACTGAAATCATACCAACATTTCATGAAAAATAATGGGTATACAGAGGGTATATCCATCTTATTAGAAGTATTAGTATCAACAGAGCTGGATGGGAAAAATGTAGAGTTTGGTAAAGTGTGTCCTCTGGTGGGTATAAAGAGTACTGCCATGTGAACATATATAGATAGCTAGATAGATACAGTAGATAGATAGATAAACATAGGTTCCGATGGATAGGTAATTTACTTTAAAATGTAGCCGCAAATTTGGGACCCAATTAAAAACCTCTAACAAAAACTATCACTCTTCTAGGCGAATCAGTAAATAAGGGCTCGTCCGGGATTTGAACCCGGGACCTCTCGCACCCTAAGCGAGAATCATACCCCTAGACCAACGAGCCACGTGATTCTTTCAACTCAAATCATTTCTTCAAATCAGTTCTTCAAACATTATTTTCTCATTAATGTGTTTTTTGACGTAGTTTTACGTTCAGGAAGCCTATTTACTCGCTTCAACCTTCAGCATTTTATTTTTTGCAACGTTTCAAAAGTATTTATTTAATTTATTTATTTAAAATTACATTGATGATCAGAGCTGTTACTGATGTCATGTCAACTGAGCCCCGCTAGAGGACGCCATACAGTGATCCACTGTTGGAAGTTCCAACCTCAGTTTTTGATGAATGAGAGGTGAAAGGAGGAGGAAACAAAGAGCTCAAAAAGGATACAGACGAAACAAGAGGTTTCACTCCTACCTACTTCCGCTTTCTAAAAAACGAGGCTGCTTGTTTTTTGTTTTTTTTTAAGAGAGAGTCAATGAGAGAGTCTCACATTCGGTATAATATTTTTCTTTTCAGTGAAAGACTAATTTGTTTTAGCCAAACAATAATTGTGTTGTGAGACCCTGTCTTTAAATCAGTTAAAAAAAGAAAAACAATTTTGTTTAGCAGGTGCTCCAGTTTTGCCCAGGCGTGGTATGTTGACGTCTGATATCAGTAGTACCAGGTGTCTATATTCATGCAGGTTCTTTCATAAATGATCTGCTCTATGTTGAGTGGGAGGAGTAGGGGACTACAATACCTTTTGTGGTCCTCAAGTGTATGTTTCTATATATTTTCTACTACTATTTCAAATTGCTCTTGTTTTGAAACAGTGTTTGATTTAAATCTACAAAATTACAAAACTTAGCTAAGTTGTCCCTGTGTTGTCTAAGTCCTCTCTTGGCCGATCTTGAACAGGGAACTACTGGTGAAAGTGTGGTTATGGCAGCCGATTAGCACTGTCAGGGCACCGCCAAACCCCATAGTTTCAATTCGGCATGTGTCTGATAATTGATCATTAAATGAATGTGTGGCGGTGTGTTTGAGTTGTGGATGGGCAGACATAGATAACTGATAGAGATGGAATAATAGAAGAGAGGAAAGTGGAGGGAGGGCCAGAGCCACCTTCTGTGCACAGGGCCCATAATTCCTAGCTACGCCCCTGTAGTTATGCATTCATTAGCTATCCTGCTAGCTGACTATTGGTCAATATTCTCATTTTAGACAGTTGCATGCATGTGTGTGTGTAGATTTCCCGCTGTGCCGGTCAGGTTGATAAGGGTTCCTATACAGGCTGGAATAGGATGTGAACTGTCTAAATAGTTAAATCCAGGGTCTTTGCGCCCACTCAGCCTCCATTTCTGGTAACCTAAAACTTCATTGACAGGAAAACAAATCGAGTCTTCTCACAGTTTATTGGTGTTGGTGGAAACGTTGCAGGACTGCTGTTGCAGATGTTCAGTTAAAAAAAAAACTACTTTCAAGGAAGTAAATAAATAATAAATTAACATTCCATTTTTCATTCTGAAAGCAGTCCTGGTTCGAAATGTTAGACAACAATAAAATAATTCAAACATTGGAGAACAGGAGCTTTTACTCTGATACTGATAGGAGACATTGTATGAACAGCAATTGTATTACCTGATAAATAAATACATACAGTAACAAATACAGTAACTTAAAATTGACCAATGATCCTTGAAACACGGCTACCTTAGTTCCTGGGTCACAGTCACACGACTGCCTTGGCCCCTGGCGTTTGGCTGATGTTGATCCATGGAAATCATATATGAAGATGAAGAAGAATTATAGAGGATGACGCCCTCAGGGACTCGTAGGCGATTTGGTTGTGTATCTAACAGATGGCAGCCTCAGCTCAGACGCCCATAGCAGGAGGGGTTGGCACAAATTTTACACGGATCTGTAGGCATCCTGAAATCCACTGGAAAGTGCAGGAGAGCATGCTCTGTAAATAGTCATCTGGCCTAAAATATGTTTGTGCACTACACAAGGGCCCATCTATTTAAATACTGCTAATATTGACGATGGGAGGAAATCACTCTCGTTAAACAGTTTGCAGAGTGATACTGCAACGAGCGTGATGCCTCGTGTGCTTAATGGACCCCAAAGACTTGCTATTTGCTGAGCTTTTCATTGGCCGCTTGCCTTCCATTATCATTTCAGAGCCACTTTGAAGTGCAGCAGTAGCAGGATGTGCATAACACAATAGGTAAACACTTGACTATCTAGGAATCCATTTGAGTTCAATAGGACTTTGACCATAGCTAACATGAGTAATAAAGCAGTAGATTAACTGGTGTCGCTGAAGTGCATTGGAATGAGGCATCTTAGTTATCATGTGAAGGAAGCATGTTGCACTATTCCTCTAATGTGAATGATTAGAGGTACTGGCGCTGACATCATCTCAGCCTATTGTCAAACTTTAAAAGAGGTCTGGTTCGCTGGCTTGTGGAATGCAAGCTGCCTACAAGGCAACTTCTGGTAAGCAGAAGTGGGGCTGCAGGATAGCCCAAACATTACTTGACCAAATAAATTTTGGATCAAAATTGGATCTAAATTGTGTAAATTTTGGATCTAAAACTTGGATCTCAATGGCTGCTAGATTTCATGTATATACGTTCTTTGTTAGAGGAAGTGAAACACATCCTCTCAAGAGTATACAGGAAACCTCTGGATTTCTCATTACAAAATGAAGTGAAAAGAGGAGCCATATCTTCTGACAAAGTATTGTTAATGGGGATAAAATGAGCTTAAAGGTTATAAATAAAAATGATTTAAGCATTTGTGAATTGAACGATTCCTTGTCAACCTGTTGTACTGATTCTGATGAATGAGATTTTATACTCACGCACAGAGAATGAATACAAGAAAGTAACAGAGTTAAAAAATGGACCAAAACAGTCCTCTGATGCCATCAACAATGTCAACACTTCACCATTAATTCCAAGAACAGGTAGTACTCACCTGATCCTCCACACCTAGAGATCCCCTCCAGACACACAGTGCCAACACCAGGAAAACACTCAGTGCTGTCAGGGTGCCTTAAGTCAAGTCGAGAACTTTATTTGTCACATACCTTAGCCTTAGTGTCAGGAGACCTCAGGGTTTAGAGATGCTTCCTCTCTGGCAGCTGTATCTCTGCTCTGCCTCTTATAAAGCAGCTGGTCAGATTATCAAGTGGCGCAATAACGAAGGCAGTGGGGAAGGTAGTGGGGGGAAGTGTCATTAGTCATTAGTTGTTTTTCCACCGCAGGAGCCTGAACCTTTTGGGTACTTTTTGAGCAGGAACCTTCTCAGCAGGAAGCTTTTTATTTCCCCAAAAGAGTTCCAGGTTGCTTTCCCACCACACCGAGGTACTGGGGAGATAAGGTCAAATAAGGTAATTTTTTTTTACCCAAACGTTGTTGTTCCGGGAGGAGCCCTGGAACGCTCTCAGTATCTCCTTGTCTGAAAAAATACAGGTCTGTACCTCGTCGATGGTCCTTCGGTCCATTTTAAATAGCTGCGAGACGTGTTCGATGGGATATGAAATGAGTTTGCCACCGGTACAAGAACGTTGGAGCTGAAAAGAACGATACCTTCATGGAGTCACTCACCATGTTTTGATGCTGATCATCATTCTCCTCATCTTCATCCTTATTATCATTATTTCTAATATTTACCTGCGTGTTGCTCTGAGCGTCACTTGGCACAGCAACACATTCACCATTACTTTTGCTGTTGGTGCTGAAAGTGGAGCAAATGTTTGCTTCACTACAGCCTGTGGAGCTTGGAGGGAATGGTAATATTACTAGCAGTGAACACTAGCAGTAGTTGATTATATGATGAAAAAGGTTGCCAACAAAGCTTTTATTTTCCTCTTTATTTGTTTGTCTGTGCCACTTGGGAAGCTTTTTTAACTGTGGCAAAGAAAACAAGCACAAAGTCAAGTGACAATTTCGCTGTAGAAATCAAGTGGTATAGTCTGCCAAGCCTGAGTAACCTGGGATGGCCATTACTTAAGATTGAAATCATTTTTATTGTAACAAGAGCAGGGGTGTTTGTCAGTCAGTTAGTAAATTTCTTTAAAGTTGATGAACAATAAGCTTAAATTACTTGATGTTCCTGTGCTTTCTGGCTACCGGGGCCTAAGTCAGTCGCCTATCTTTGCCTAATGGAAAGACCGTCTCTGCTAAGTCCATGGGATCCTCTTTTTTAGTTAATAACCTCCATCCACTTTTATGTTTATAACCTCTGTGTCTATTGTTTCCTCCGTCAGCGGGATGTCTAACTGTTTACTTTAAGTTGCAGACTTACGCACCCAGTGCAGCTACATCACCTAATAAATCTCCTCCTCCGTCTCTCCCACAGATATTAGTCACTGACCTGTCTGAGCGGGCCATGCATGTAGATCCGATACGTATAGGTCAGCGACACGTGTTTAAATAGTTGTGATATTTGCTCATTGATGACATTTCCAAATGTCAACGTTAAAACATTTGGATTGCCCAGAGTGAAAGAGCACTAAAATGTTAAACACTAAAGCATTAAGCAATACTCTCTCAATCCCAAAACATTTTTTTAAAGTTAAAAAGTTTTGGCATCTGCCTGAAGTATCTCAGTGATCTTAGATAGTTCATTCGACTTTTGTGCAGATAAAAGTGTGTGATGTGAGTGAAAACTGGGAACCCAGCAATGAGCTGTAGTGGAATTGTAGAAGTTTGTGAACTTATTCTTCTTTTTCAGATTGTACATTGAAATGAGGATTATTTAAACTGGAAAATGTGCACCAGGTCCTCACAGGACATATTCTGGGCTCAATCATCCAAAATAATAACTTTTATGAATGATGTTTTAGGGTGGTCTTTTTCTTTTAAATGGGATTCCACCCAATTTCATCTTTCAAATACTCTCCCATTACTAGAAACTTGGTTCCCTAGCCTGCTGATTTCACACTGATGTGAATTGCCATTGAGAGTAAATTGTGTAAAATGAATATGGTGTCTATCACAGTATCCAAAATGAGCACTAATAGCGCTATGATAATATAAAACTCATTTGGATGTGAGAGATCATACATTTTCTGCCCCCCCACCCCCCACACACACACACACACGCACACAGACACACACACACACACAAACGCACACACAGCCATTAATCTAAAACTATAAACTAACTCAACTCAGATAAAAGTATTGTTTAGAAAATCAATGAGGAATATGAATGGTTTTCATTGAGCGTGCATTATGACAGTCTAAATGGGTTGTAAGGAATTGATTACTTGCTGAACAGCCCCGCTATCTGCCCATTAACTAAATTATATTTGAGATGCAGTTAGTGGAGTTGATGCATCTGAACTCACAGTCATCCCGAAGCTTGACCAAAACTTGTCCATCTTCATGAAAAGACAGACCGATATCTTAGGACTAATGTCTTTCCTTCCCCCTCCACTCTCAACCTACCTAGTTGCCACTGTAGCTCCCGTCTTGGGGAAAATAACTTTTCCTATATCTACCGCTGCCATTTTAACCAATGGAATGCAATGTAGTGGCATTTTATACACACAGACAGAATTTTGAACACATGAAGACAAATGAATGAACACAAAGTAAACTTGATCTATCAGTTAAGGCTTTTTAATTCAAAACAGCATTAATAAAAAAAGAAGAAAAAAAGAATAAAGGCATCTCTGCTTTAAATATGTATACAAAGTTTGGTAAGATAGTAATGTAACAAACAAAATACATTCTAAACATAAAATGTAAGATAAAGGACTGGAAAAATAAGTGCTAAATATGCTACAGAGTAACAGTTTGTGGAAAACATGCCTCAGTTTGTTTGAACTTTTTCTTTTGGGGCCATTTTGTCTTATGTTGACTTCAAAGTTCACAATTTGCCACAGTCAGAACGTGTCTTCAGGGAACATAAACTCGGCATCTTATCGTTACAGAAAACAATACCAGAAATGCTCTGAAAAAAAATAGAAAAAATCACAAGTCTTAAGTTTTGCAACATGGTTTCCTGGTTTCCTTCTGGGTTCGCTGGGTTTGTTTAGCAGCCAGTGCAGGCAGCAAAGGCACAGATCTCACAGACGTCCATGGGAACCATTGCTAAAGGAAAGACAGGAAAGAAAACTAAAATTAGACACACATTTAAAAAAAACTGCATCACTGTCAACTCAGCTATGTTATGGAATCATGTGAACTTCAATCTTCAACTGCTGTATGACCTGATATTCTCAATGAATTATTTAATATTTGATATTGATCTTGGTCTGTGAGTCCCGGCTTGCACAGAGAGCTTTTATAATACATTGATAGTCTTTTATAGTTTATTATGGGCTCACCTAGTCTGGAGAGAGACATAGCTGATCCTTTCTGAGCACAGAGGGGCAGGAACTCCTGTGGAAGGGCCGGGTCGGCACACACCGACACGGTGCTGGTCCTGAGCCGTGGGCTTTGCTTCCCTGTCACGCTGTTGCTATCTGTCAGCTCCTGGAGTTTCCTCACAGCCTCCAGGGAGAAAGAAAATTCACCATCCTGGAAAAAAAGAGAGAGAGTTGTTGGTGGTGTTAGGACCCAGATTATTACATACCAACAGATGTTAGTAGGAAGTTATTACAGCTGTATTGGTGGTAATCAATTCAGATGAAGGGACAAAACAAAATCACACACAGTCCTTGGCACAGCATTAATATAGTCTGTAATCCAATGTATGATATATGCAACTGCATAATCGTTGTTTTTTTAATCGAGAGATTTAAAAGAGATTAGTTTAAAATGTTAGAAATGCACTTACTTGGACCTGCACCGCCTCAGAGGCCAACCCAAGAGCCAGGATTAGGAGAGCGATGGTGGAGAGCATGGTCTTCATGTTGACTGTTGACAGCAGTTTGGCTTCTCTTTTTTTTCTGTTGCTGTTGATGTGCTCAGCAGGTGCTCAGCTTAGTGACTGCTTTCTCTCTGTTTCCCTCCTTTTAAACAGTTCTACCCAGCAGGCCAGTGGCCATGTGATCAGAGGTGCTACAAATGGGCGCAATGTTTTCTCATGGGTTAATGAGTAGTGATGGGTTGGGATGGTTTTACAAGGTTGTAAAGGCGAGTTCATAAATCCTCCTCTGACTTGCTTTTTTATGGTTCCCTGGCTCTCTCTGACACTCTCTCAGAGTTGATCACTTGTCTGGCGGGCAGACAGGTTAAACAGTAACCGTGTGGCTCAG
The DNA here is from genome assembly GCA_900323365.1 of Monocentris japonica. Classification (NCBI taxonomy): domain Eukaryota; kingdom Metazoa; phylum Chordata; class Actinopteri; order Trachichthyiformes; family Monocentridae; genus Monocentris; species Monocentris japonica. Next base: position 17,093 of record OOFE01038116.1, on the reverse strand, counting down.
TCATACAAGGTACCTTAGTGATGAAGCCACTCCAGCCCATTGTTAGTAGGTCCTATTACTCACACTTATGCACATGAATGAACTTTGTTCACTGAAATGACTGCCAGATCAGAGTGGTTAAATAGCAACAGCAACAAAATGTAACAAAATCTGACTTAACTGGTTCTATTACTAGCATTGTAGGACGTCACCTTTAATTTACCTGACCTTGACTAAATATATACTTGCCAGATAGTTTGATCTGGTTAGACTTCAATAAAAATAAATAATTGCAAAGAGAAAACCAGCATGAGCAGTGATGGCCATCACGGCGGAGCAAACAACAAAATCAGAATATCCAAGGAAAAAGACGTCTCGGTACTGGACACATTGTTTGATTGCCAAGTGACCTCTGGGAAGTGCAGCGCAGAAACACCACAGCAAAGAGCAAAGATGTTGCCAAAATAAAATAAATAAAGTGAGGATCTCGCAGGAGGATCTTTGTCTACTTTTTCACATCTCTCCCTCAGGTGCTTTATGAAAATACTTAACTTTTACATTACAATGTAGGACTTTATATAGAGCAATTGCCACACACAACAGAATAAGAAGGCATGTCCTCAGATACATTTGAAGAGTTGCCCCTGGAGCAGGTCGGGCTTCAGTGTCTTGATTAGCGTTACAGGGATCAAACTTGTGACCTTCCAGTAATGCCACAACAATATAATCACGGCTCTAATCGGCTACTAATCGGCTGCTCCGCCTGTCAAGAAGCGCAGGGTGCCACTGCAATATCAATTGAGTGTACGGGAGTATCTGCACTAATACACTTGCGAGTGGTATGCTGGTGGCACATTTGTGAGATGATAAATGAGCTCATTAAACCCAATCCTTTATCCATGACGGATATCTACCCAGCAGACATTGCATCACAGAAATACTGCAACGACATTCAGTGCACCAAGGTTGTGGTCAAGTCACTTTCAGTTCTCTCAATCGAAAATTAAAAATGATTATTGAAACTGCTATTTCCGATAATATTTTCTAATAATAACAGTACTCAGTGCTTCTAGCTAAATCCTTGGGTGTGATATCTTCATCCTTTGAAGCAAGCGATAAACAAGGTGATTCTAACCACAGAGGTGTCCATTAATTGTTGATATGGTTGTTGTACTGAGTGCATAAAGTAGGAGTGGTATCCTTTCCTTTCACCTCTTTTATTTATGACACTCCAGTTGTAAAGTGCTGACCTTTGCATCAGAGAGACATGGCTTCTTCCAACCAGGTATTTTGAAATCAAGCTAATGGGCTCGCTATGAAAGCAGGGAGGGTTCCCGGCGGAAATGTGTGGGTGATAACAATGTGTGACGTATGGTAGAGAAATAAAATCCATATTAGGGTGAGGTAATGAATGTCAATAATGTATGTTGGTGGAAATATTAAAAACTCAGCATTTACAATTTCTTTATGTCCGTTAAATTGCTCATTGATGATGTTTGGATAAGGGACAGGTTGTGAATGGATCATTCTGGCTCTCAATGCACAAAATAACCTCTGTTCACATCCAAAACTGTTTACATTTCTCTAGAAGCTACACTCAAAAATGTAGAGCTAATTAAACTAGAGTCGGGTAAATCATCGGCCTGACTGGGCCAGCGTGGATAGAGCACCTTGGGGCATTTATCTGACACTGATGCCCAGGACATCTTACTGTAAAGTGAGCAAGAAGGGGATCAATAGTTTGCTCAAGGACACTTCATCAGGGCATCGTCACGTCTGTTGCGAGACTTGAACATGAGACTTTCTGGGCCCAAGATGGTTTCTCTAACTGCTCACAGCCCTGAAAATGGTTTCTCTCCTAAACCATAGCAAGGTTTATATGGTTATGTGCCCTGGCTAGCTCAGTAGTCCTATGCTAAGATGTTTATGCAGGAGGTGTTCATTTTCCAAACAATATATATACATTTTAGAAAATATCTAAAGTTCATCATTCTGTATATTTAAATACATACAGAGGCTTCAATCGGTAAAAAAGTGATGTTTAGTCAGCCATGGTACCATCATTTGGTTTGATTTTATGCTGTCAATCAGAGGGATCAAGGAAATATGTTATCCAGGATGACCTTCAGTGTTGAAGTAATATTTCACTGGTTTGAAAGCCAATGTTTTCAAATGAAACATGAAGTCATGTGTAAGGCAGACTGTTCAAACTTCATATGGCATTCAGTACCTATCACAGTTTCATTTGAACTGAAATCCTTGGCTCTCATGAAAGAGCCATACTACTATTCAGTAGAAAGGGAAAGCAATATTTCAAACACTCTGTGACTCATACATCCTGTATGACAACACGAGCAATGAGAGACTATAATCCCAGTGGGACTAAGGTAGATACGAACATTAGTCAAAGGAAGGAAGGAAGGTGCCTGAAGCAGATACATTTGGATTTTGAAAAAATAATGTACCTCTGCCCATGAGAATGCCATATTACCATATCGATCTTGCTCTTCTTTTACTTCTGTCAGTTACGTCGAACTATTTTGACCCATGCTGCGATCCAAGAGCTGTCTTACTGTTCATTAGATTGAATACATAGCTTCATACACACAGAGCAAAGATGGCTGTAAATACCTCTAGATACTGATAGCTTCTTTTCAGACCATGCAATCATTAAAGACATTGAGTTACAAAGTCAGTTGCCAAAAATGTAATAGCAGTTTAAATGCATTGTAAGATCATTACTGGTAATTCAACAGCATTAAAAAGAGAGAATTTATTATACATTTGTAACCAGAAATTGCAGGACTGCAGACTAATTGGATATTTGGGTTAGTTTGTGTGTGTTCCTGCGTCCATGCTCCGGTTGTATTTGGTGACAACTGTGGCTTTAAAATGTCACTGTTTCCAGAGGCTTGCAGTCTCCTTGTTTGACAGTCTGAGGGTTTGATGTACAAACTCAGCATCAATTAATGTCAGGCACACAAAAGTGAGGTATATCAAGTTAACCAGATGTTGTGATTTTTACGTCTGCGACCTTTCCTTATCGGAGCCGGTAGACCTGTTAAGCAGACTTTATGTTGTTATGTCCAAGGCTGTAAACTGGCCAAATCATGCCTGTCAAAAAGGCTTATGTGATAGGATGGTCAATAAAGGGAACTTTGTAACAGCTGATGGCACTTTTGATGTTATGTCTCAACACAGAGAAAAGAGTTCACATAAACAACGAAATGCCCTTTGAAAATATATAAACCCTAGAACAGATTTTCTCTTCTGGTTTTATTAGAGACATAGAAAGAGACGTAGAAAGGGTATACAGAGAAATGTTTTCATAGTAGACTTATATCCTAGTATCTCGTGACTCCGAGGCCATTAGCCTACAGTTATATTGTATTATTCTTATTTTGTGGTGCCTTCTTGTTGTAATTTCTGAGCAATTTCTGAGTTTTGCTTTTATTTGATAATTAAAGCACTTTGCAAACGTTGAAAGAAGTACTGTGCAAATACTGCTTATCAGAATCACATTCACTTTTACTGGCCAAGTAAGTTTGCACATACAAGGAATTTGACGTGGTGGGTTGCTCACATAGGCCACATTAAACACAACACAACACAAGACAAAAAATTGGGGAATAGGTCCTTATTATTATTAGTAGTAGAAGTAGCATTATTTGTATTAATAGTGTTATTGTCATTATTCTGCTCAATAAATCATCAAAAACCTCAAGTGGATGGATTGGTTTCTTGACAACCCTTAGTGGCCAGCTATTCATCTATATTCACAATACTGTAAACCTGGTTGCAGCATAGAAATTTGATTGTGTTATTGAAAATCTCTATACTATTTCTCACACTTAGAGTGCTTTAGTATACATCACTTGACAGATGAGAGGCAGAGGTTTTACTACAAAGCCATAAATTGAGATAAATGGCTCAGATGGCTCTCATCTAGTTCCTACAGGCTTAGCTTCGAGGAATTAATCAGTGGTGTCAGATTTATGTTAGGATTGTTTAATCCTTGCCAATAAATCACTATTGTTTATTTCAATGGACGTCATAGCAGTAATATCTGCTTCCACTGTTCCCATCATGTTGTCATCCACTTACCTACTGTAGCAGCTCACCAGTGAATGTAAGTAGACTGACAAGGGAGCAGCAGTAGAAAAAGACAACAGAAGACCCTACCTGATTACAGCAAGCTGAGTTGAGCAGCTGAGTTGTGCAATATAAGTGGGTGGCTTTGCATATCTTCCCTCCACTTGCTTTGGTTGCCAGACATTAAGAAAGAAGAAATTTAATTGGCTGGGATGTGTGCATTTTGTTTCATACAAACACATTTGATTACAGTCATATCGATTGATATTAACACTGCCTATTGAGCCAAAACACCAAAACACAGAGAGACCAATCATACAGGGGGGGTTGCAGACCTGATCCAAAGGGGTAGACTATTATCTAGCCTCGGGCCAGCGAGCTGAGACCAGGACAGACAAAAGGATTTGGTTAGAAGACCTAAGTCTCCTAGAGGTGGAATGGGAGATATCAGCTATGTAAGAAGGGACCAACCCATTTAGTGCCTTAAAAACAAACAACAAAACTTTGAAATCAATTCTATAACAAACTGAGAGTGAAGAGAGGCTAGTATGGGAGAAATATGGTCCCTCTTCCTTGTGCCAGTTAGAAGCCTGAGGTCCAAGAGAGTTAAAATGGCACGCTTACCAACAGTCAATAGCAAGTCATTGGATACCTTCAGGAGGGCAGACTCTGACTCTGAAGCCAGACTGAAATTTTTCAAGGATGCTCTTTTGGTTTAAAATTGACATAAGTTGAGAGAAGGCGACCTTTTCGAGGATTTGGGACAAAAATGGAAATTTAGCAATGGGTCAAAATTGTTAAGAAGCTTGAAGGAGAGGCTGGACCACTGCATGTTTAAAGTGAGATGGAACCACACATGTAACTAGGCTGCTATTAATAATAAACAGAACAGTAGGGCCAATTATGTCAAATGTCAAAGAGGCGTGAAGGGATAATGTCAAGAGGCCAGGTCGTGGGCTTCATATGAGAGACTGTATCTATTAAACGGGGGAGTGAGACATGGTATAATATGCTCAATTTTAAGCTTCAGCTACAGAAATTATAGACTTCAACCACAGAAATCAAAGAAATACAGAAAACATTCATAATCAATAATTATATAATCTAATTACTTTCATTTCTCCAGTAATTATACTGGATTACTGATAAAGATTTCTGTAACCCTGCTTCATCTAATCTGGGACTCCAAGTAAATGATTCATAAGGCTTCTACAATAAGGAAAAATTATCTTTTTGCATCTTTATTATGTTTTGTTATGTTTTATTTTGTTACTATTGCATGCAGGGGATGTCATTTCCACACAAGCACTGACGTGGTAAATCTGACAATTGCAAATCCTCTATAACTGTAGATGTTATCTTATCTGTTAAGGGAATTAAAAATGTGTTGTGCCGGTATCTGCCTAGTACCAAACAATCACTCCAGCCTTTATCGAACCAACTGAAGTAACTTATTATCCAACCAGATTGTCCATCCAGCCCTCCAGCAATAGCACCTTCAGGGCGATGGAGAGGAGATATAGAGTGTTTTTTGCTATAAGATAATATTAGGAATATTATCTGACGCTGTACATTTTACTTAAAATTAAAATGCTGCACAAAAAAGAGTTTTGATTCTGCCAAAAATAAATACAATGATTTTGAATAATTAAGAAAATATTAAATATAGGCAGGGGTGCACATAAGGGTCACGAAATTACAACACGCATAGACGCTAGACGCTAGGTAACCTGAGGTAAGATTAATCCTTTGAATTTGAAAACGGACGATTTAACACTAACGTTAATTTGTGCATTAATGTTAGCTTTAATGTTACATCGAAGCTTGCTCCTTTTGATAAAAGAAGGGACAACATCAAAGCTAAACCTTTGGTTTTTGAACAATGGGGAGTCACTCAGTAAGGGCTATCGACTGTTGAGTTTAAAGTTATACACAAGATATCAACATTTCACAATTTCTTTTTTATCAATCTTTTTTTGCTTTCACTTAAATAGCCAACTTTTATGTCATTGCAGTGGACACAAGATATAATGTGTTTGTATGTAAAAATTGAGTACCAGACCACATCTGTTGATACTCATTTGAGAACTAAACAAAAAAAAAGCTGTAATCTGATTGGATCATAGGTTCCATGACAATTCAAAACAACAGCAACAATAACTAGAAGGCACCCACACTTAATTTAATTTCTTGGCCCAAAGCCAATTTGTCCCCTAAATGTCATGATATCCTGCTGACTGACAGACAGACAGACACACAGACAAATTAACAGGGGTGAAAACATAACCTCCTTGATGGAGGTAATAAAAATAATGTACACTGCTACTACTGGTAATTATCATCATTATTATCATTATCACCATCATCTTAATTTATATAGCACTTTTCAAAACACAGTTACAAGACACTTTACAACAGAGTAAAAACAAAAAAAAAAGATTAAATCAACAGCAATGAAATGAATGCAAGGTAAGAAATAAAAAAGCAAGCAATAACAGTAAAACCTAATCAGGAGGCCAAAAATAATGAATAAAAAACCATTACCTAAAAGCAAGCCAATAACAATGGGTTTTTGAGGAGTGGTTTAACAGATGTTACAGATTAGGCTAATGGAACAGCCATTAGGAACCTGCAGTCAGGCTCATGTGGGGTCACAAGACGTCTGTGATATAGCTTGGTGCCAGACCCATCTATGCTTTAAAAGTGATCAGTAAAATCTTAAACTGAATTGTGTAACTAACAGGTAACCATTAAATACGCTACAATCTGGATGATGTGATCTTGTTTTTTGTTTCTGTAAGAATCCTGTGTTTTGTGCAAGCTGGAGATGAGACTTTTTGCATGGAGGACTTTTTCCAGGTTACTAAAAGATAGAAACTGCTTAATTTGGGAAATATTCTTCCCTTGGCCTCTCTGTTTATTGAAGCTCAAATATGCATCAAAGATTACACCTAAGTTTCTTGCTACTGGCTTTAAATTGGCAGTCACTGATGATAATATTGTTTTGACTCAAAAAGATAACTGTTGGGTTTTCTAAAACCTTACATAAAAACATGTTTTCAGCCTCATAGATTCAATCCCTTAATCTTGTTGCAATAATTATGACTCACATTTACTCACTTTCATCTTCAATCATGAGGATTGAGATGAAAAGTCAAACTGAGTACAAAGTGGGGGCATTATCAGACTGTAACAGAGACATACTGTATGCTATCAAACCACAGTGAATATTGTTAAGAACAGCTGTGAAAAGAATTGAAAAGATATCTCTGAGAAGTCAAGTGAAAAATAGTAATGGTGTCTTTGGTATCAATTGATAAGTGATAATAACGATATCAACCAATAAACCAACAACAAAATATGACACTAAAGCTGTTTGAGTCTTGAAGTCGTAGTCAGGATGCATGAAAGAACATGTGCTGACTGATGTACCACTTGGCAATTGTACTCCAATCTCCCATGATGCAGTCAACCTTAGTGTTTATTGAGGGAAATGAAATGTGTTTTATATCTTTTGGTTCTGCACCTACACCTCATTTTATTTTCTGTAAATCATCACCATGAAGCAGAAAGTGTTTTTGATTTATGTTTCAGGCGTATATTTCAGACTCTTTTCATTTCAGACTGTAAAAACAGTCAGCCACCACAGTGGAGCAAAAGGCCACATATGTCCACATTATGAAGATAAGAGGAACTGGAAGCACTGAAAAGGTCTGTAAATGACACATTATGTAAGATTAATAGCACCTGCTGTATATTCAGACCTTAATAATGTACACGCTGCATGTTCAAGACAGTTTTGACATTTTATTGATGAACTGTCTGTTTCATATTTGATGCCCAGTGTCTGTGTATGTATTTAACATGAGGAAGAGAATGAATTAGCTTGACTGGCTGGAAGATGCATTTGACATCAGGGGTAATCACTGACGTGCTCTTTAGATTGAGAGGCGTATTTACCCTCTCAATAAGAAATGGATGTCTCTGCAGTGGAGGTGTGGATAGTGTGAGTCTAAGCACAATCTGAATTTATTCTGCCCTCTATTGGTAAGCAATCATTTCAAGGGCGTATATTTTTCTTAAATGAAGGAACAGCATATTACGAACCTCCGCTTACTCCGTGAAATAGACAAGGGAAACCAGGTATTTAGCTCATTTATTTATTTTTGATTTATTTATTTGCACAAAAAGGTATAATTGTAGAAATGGAGAAAATAGATAAAACGAAACATGGCTTTAAAGGTGTTCCCCCTAGTAAAACAGAAAAAAAATTAAATGTGAAAATAAAGACAAAAAGACAAAAACATCAAGAAATTTCTGAAATCTGCTTCAACCTCAAGAGGAGATCAAAGTAAGGAGACAGGTCAAAGAGGATATGATGGTAATGTTTGTATTAATGTATAATGTTTCTGGTTATAAGTTAAGACATGATATATTAAGTGAGTTAGCTGGGTCCTCTGCATTGGAAACCATCAAAGTTGATGAAGGTGGCACAAAAATGTGAGTGTAATTCGATCACCAATACTACAGAATTAAGTTGACATGAAATTGTATTCCCCTTTTTCAAAACATTTTGTTATGAGTAAAATAACCCATAACTGGCTAATTCCATGACTAAAAATGACCACTGGAAGCGAAACTGAAATTTATCACTTCATCCGATACATAATGTCTTAACTCATTGATTGTCAACTCTGTGTTGTCTCCCTGTCTGGGTGGTACTGTTGTTTTACAAGCACCTGCTGATGACCCTCTGTCCTCCATCTCTCCATAGGTCTGGAGCTGAACATGCAGGGGAATACAAGAGAGGAAATATCTTCTACCTTGCTGACAATGTATCGTTTGTGTGTAGTCTCAATAAATACAGTGAATGTATTGTAAAAATTAGAACATGGTTTTATCTTTACTGTTTTGCACTTGCTTTTATTCTTTCCTCCACTGTGCTGCAGTGGTTGGTGACCAGGTGACTGTATGTTCTGGAGATTGTTTGTAAAAAGGCATAATGCATGATGATATGTCAACCAACTTCAGCAATAAAGCCTGCACTAAATGAAATACTGAGTGCCTCAATGTGTTGCCAGAGATAAGTAGCTTGAGGTTTTCATTGGAATATCCGAAACTAAGTGGCAAATGAATACTACATAATAGTAAATAAAAAGTAGTAAAATTCTAAATTACAAAAAATGAAGTCTTAAGGTTTTGGGGCCCTACTAATAGTGATAGAAGGATTTAGGTCCCTCTACAGTTCAAACAGAAAAACTGCCTTTATGCCTTTTGTCCCTTGCTGACCACCGCTGGCTGGGAGGTGGAGGGGGGTGTGGTCAAAGCTTCAACTTTGTTTTGTCTCAGTAGCCCTATCTAGTGGCAGCTTTAATTTGCCTGAGGAAAAATTAACATTGCATGTTATCAACAAATGCCCTAAACTAGTTGGAATTGTAATTTTTTATATCTAAAATATCATTTTCACTAGTAAATATTCAATTATTGACATTTTAACTTGTTAAAACTGTGTAAGGGCAACATTGTTGATATCAAGAATTGCATTCTTACTCGTTGACAAACGAGATGCTTTGATATGTAGAATCATATTATTAACTTGTAATAATTACATCACTGATAAGTACAATTAGATAAATTATTACTAGTAAGAATAACTTTACTGATATGTTCCCTTGGCATTTCAACTAGTCAGAAATGAACAGCAGATATGTAAAATAAGATATTTATAATTATTGATATTAAGTATTATTTTCACTAGTAAAAACTGAATTATTGATATCAGAAAGTCATATTTTTACTAGTAACAATTGAATTATTGATATGCATTGGTTACATGTTAAATTGTCATAATTTCAGATATGTAGGTATCTAGATATCAAGAAATGGCATTTTCACATGTAATGGCCTAATTATTGAGATGAATACTCAACATTTCCACTAGTTTGAGCTGTAGACATGTAGATATCTTGATATGAGGAACAAACATTTTCACATTTCACATTTGGCTAAAGCTTCCCTGAGCACACTAGCTCCCTTGATAAGTTCACCAATGAACTAAACACCACCTTACTCAATATGCTTGATTCTGTCGCGCCTCTATTCATCAAGAATTGTAGTGTAAAGAAACCAACGTCATGGTTTACAGATGATACGCGTGCATTAAAACAGCCGTGTAGAAGGTTACAGTGCAAATGGCGTTCATCCATACTTGAGGCAGTTTCCGCAGAATGATAGCCTATCCAATTACAAACGTGTGCTCTATGTTTCACGGCTTATCAATGCCAATAAAATCAGCCCAAAATGTAGTTATTTGATTCGGGAGCAAAAGTCGCTCCATTCACGACTTCATGATTTTTTTAATCAGAAAATTGATGTCATTAGGGATGAGATCAATAGTGTACTACCAAGGGAAGGTATTGATGCCTCCTCAGAACGTTCACAGGTTCTCACAGGTCGGTTAGGTTAGATGGGTTGGTAGGCTTGTTTCTGTCTTAACACTTTGTGTTTTGTGTTCTGCCTCTGTTTCCTGGGTTCTAAATGTGTCCATGTTTTGTGAATAAGTGAAATTATATATATAAATGAAATTGACTTGACACACACACACACACACACACACACACACAGAAATAGGGCACTTCCGGTGTACACACAGGATATACTGTATGATCCCACTCAATATGTGGTTTAGTCAGAAGAACTCATCCTGCTTTGTGTGTGTGTGTGTGTGTGTGTGTGTGTGTGTGTGTGTGTGTGTGCATGCACATGCATGTATGTGCGTCTATTATCCTGCCTGTTGTACAAACCCACTTCATTTCATTCCTTCCATTGCCCTGCAAGGCATCTTCGGGCTGTAGGGCACTGGGCATGTTCTCTGTGTGTGCTGTGCAGATACTATGACATTTTTTGAGGTTGCAAAATGAAAGGTGAAAGGTAAAAGGGCACGGTGTGTTCCTTATTACTGGCTTTCCTGTTCATTATCCACTCTGAAAGTCTATTCCACAGCACATAACTGCCCTGACCCTCTGACTGTAGGGCATGGAGAGCTGCGGGCAGAGTGGCTGCGCTGCCGTGAGAACCAACGGCAGCACAAAGGTCAAGATTTATAGTCATTCTGACACACATGGATGCATACAAAGCTCTGCACACATGCGCGCACACACTCACACACAAACACAGAAAGGCAAATCAGTGGTCTGAGGAGGACTGTGATGAACTATGGATCTTGAGTCTTTCCATTTGGCCACACCTGATCCCCTCCCGACACACACACACACACACATAGGCAGACTTTGTTTGGTCCTTGTCAGGCACTCTCCATCTGCTGGTCAGGTGATCAATGCTAATGCCTGTTGAGACTTCTAATGACATACAGATCTATACACAGATGGACTGTGCATATGTGTTTGTGTGTGTGCATGCGTGTGTGTGTGTGTGTGTATGTGTGCATTTGTGCGCACGTGAGCTAATGTTATTTGTGTTTAGAAATTGCATTCCTTTGATGAGGACGGGTCAGTGCTATTGTTATAAATGAGAGTAAGATTGTAGGGAGGTGACCTCTCACCACACGCACACACACACACACACACACTCATACACGCACACACACATGCGCATGTGGCTGTTTGCACTATTGGCAAGTGGAATTAGTAAATGTATGAGCTACACAGAAACTCATTACAACACGATTAGAGACAAACCTCCCATTTAATCTCATTTAGAAAAGGGTGGCTGCCTGTCAAACACACTCACACATACACACACTAACTCACTTATGCACATGCACAAACACACACGCACTCGTTCATACACAGAGTCCACCTCCTCAGTATCAATGACACTGACTGTCTGTCTGACCCATATAATAATATTCAAGTATTCTCCCCATTGTAGAAGCATAGTATCCTCAGTGTTATACTGCAGGAAACATAGTGTATTCTTTCTATTGTAGAGGAACACAAGTTCAAGTTCACATCATATAGAAATTCACCCTCTTCACATGTGGACACACACACACTGTCGCCATTCACAACACAAACTAGGTAAATATCACCATCTCAAACTCAGCTGCAAACACTGGAGCACAAACTGACATAAATGCAAGCACAAAATATGGTCACACAAACACACGCACACACAGTGATGCGCTCTCTGTATGCTGACAGATGAGTTTTTATTTTTGGCTGTATATTCTCTCTGCTGGCAGTTCAGACACATATTACTGTGCACAAGCATGCATGCACACGCATATAAACAATATATACACACACATATACACTGACCTTCTCTCTGCTGAGTAGGCAAAGAGTCAGGGGTCACTGCTTGCTGTCAGCCTGTCAGAGAGAGGAAGTGAGAGAGGAAGAGTGGAGAGGCAGTGGAAGAACAAAAGAGATTGGAGGAATATCCAGAAAGGAGCTCCTCCGCCTCGTCATTCAATAAAGACTAATGCAATCAGAGGCGGCCCATATCTGTCATGGTTAATGTTTGCTGATAGAGTTGCAGCAATTTAAAATGCTCATGGTATAATGTATTTCCCTCTGCCTCTTCCAGACTGATGCATCACATCACACCTTGATAGCTCTTGTAGAAACAGATAACTCTGCAGCATGCTGAATTGGGCCGTGTTATGCCTGATCATAAACTCATTCATCTTAATTGGCTACAACGAAGAGTTTTATCCCAAAACGCTATATACATTTGGAAAGAAAAACTTGAAGTTCATTGCTCAATCTTTCAGAAATAACAAATAATTATATTTTCTAAATTATTATTTTGTGAAGCAAAAGCAGAGAAAGCTAATAAATGATATTCTTCACTGAGTTTTAATTTCACAACAGGAATCACTTTCTCAGAGTAGTTTTTTTTCAAATGGTGGATATATTAATTTGTAATGAATTTCTCAGTTGTTGCATACAATGTGACTTAGATAATTAGTTATTGCTTAATTTCACAACATGTTTTCATTTTGTCAGAGCAGTTGTTAAAGCAGTCTTGTGCATATGCGAATTTTACCACTTGTGTGACTGTTCAGTAACTACAAAAACCACACATGAACTTTCCATGTTGTTTTTCAGTGCATTGGGAAGAGATTGGAGGAATGTTATTATTTGATAATGCCATTTGGTCCAAAAGGTCAATTGGGCCTGGGGATGGCAGAGAGAGAAGGGGGAGATGAAGGGTGGTGGTGGTCAGTCCAATGGGAAACCAGGTGCTGATGTTGAGATAGTTTCCATAGTAACCCCCCGCCTCCTCCCTCTCCTTCTCCCCTCTTCCCTCTCCACCACACCCCTCACACACAGACATTACACAAAGAAACACACACACACAGACATATGCACATTTGAATGCACAAGCCTTCCCTCTCTACCCTGGTCCCTGTGGTTAACCCCTTGCACTTCATTATCTTTAGCACAAATCAATTTCAACCTTCATGTTCCAGCTGTGTGCTCATACTAATATAGCTCCACTGTTAAGGCTGCCTTACCACCGGTTACTATAGCCTCCCTTGCTGTAGTAAATATCCTTATAAGCAAATATACCTCATAGAACTGAACAGCTGATACATACTGTACACTCCCCCACAGACACACACAGATAGTAAAGGTGACATGAACTGTACAACAGTAGGAGGAATGTGTGCTGTAACATAGTCAAAGCTGCACATCAGTAAGTGGTGTGCGCTTGCATGAAAGTCTGCTCCATTCATCTTCTCTGTGAATTGCATCTTGCATTAACTTCTCTGTTTGGGTCAGGACTGTTCTTTTTCACAAGGCCTTCAGCAGCCAATTCACCGGATTCACAACTCCTCACCTCCTCCAACTCCTGCACTTAATGATGGTGAGGGAGTATGGCAGATGTGCTGGCTAGCCAGAGACAGACACATCCAGATCCAGAGAGAGAGAGAGAGAGAGAGAGCAGCTGGCCCAGTGTGCCCAGAGAGAGCACCTCTGAGCTGGGTTTGAAACAGCTGGAGAGTCCCTCTCTGGGACAGGCTGGAACAGAGCCGTACCTTCCCTGTGTGTGTGTGTGTGTGTGTGTGTGTGTGTGTGTCTGCGTGTGCGTGTGTGTCTGCGTGCGTGTGCGCGCGCGCGCGGGGTATGTATGTGTGTTTAAATGCTCATGAA
>OOFE01038092.1:3358-16824 GCA_900323365.1 Monocentris japonica | reverse complement strand
TTCCCTTAGCTTATAAGGAAGTTTCATCACAATGTTTCTGAGGTTAGATGGCATGTCCAACTCCTTCATGTACATGATTTGCTGTGTTAAATTGAAACAACCTCGAAGAAACAGAGAAAATGATTGCAGTGCTTCAACATACTCTGTAGAAGCAATTTTCTGCTCATTTCCAAAATGCTCAGCAAGAAGGGATTTAGCTCTTTGGTATCCCTCACCAGGGGGTAGATGCTGACAACTCTTCACCAGGTCTCTTGGTTGACCCCTGCTGTATTGCTCCCAGAAGTGCAAGCAGTTACTCAAGTTGTTGAGTAACTGCTCTAATAAAGGATTGAAACTGTAGAGGGTCACCATCAAACACAGGACTATTTCTCACTGGCAAAGCAGATGCTAAATTTTGCTGAACCAACAATGCAGTGATGTCATTGTCATTGCATGATGTTCACAATATCATTCTGTGTGTTATTCTTGTATCAGATGGGATTCACGTCCGGTTTGTTGAGCATCATGAACCACTTGTGTTATTTGTGCTTGGGTATGGCTCATTGCTGGTCTGATTTGTGTTCCTGCCGTTTGTTTGGACTTGACAGTCACTCCCTGAGCCTCAGGGTGAGAATCACTCAGAACATAATTTTTAAATCACCTTTTTCGGGGACAAAATCAACAGCATGGGGATTCAGGCGGCTTGTTCTTTGAGCACTGTTCTTTTCAAAATAGGAGTTCATTCCATCAGATCCTTTAGAACCACACTTTGAATTGATTTCCAGCACATGAAGTTTTGCATTGGCTGCAGCCATCTCAGTTTCCATGGCCAACTGTTCCTTTTCCCTTCTTAGTTCCTCCTCTTTAACTTCCAACAAATGTTTCCTTTTTAATGCAGCCATGCGCTCCATAAGTGCTGCCCTATCAGCTTCGACTTTTATTCTTGCAGATGAGGTGGATGATACTCTGGCTAACCGAGAGTGTGACCTGGAATGATTCTCCTTTAGACATGACATGTTTGAAGCACTGTCCTCGTGATTAATCTCATCAGAAGACTCACTTTGGTTATCAGGAGGTTCAACATCATTGTCCTTTGATTGCATGAATGGGTGACCAGCAGCAGATAACCAATCCTTTACATCTTCAGTGAAATCAGAAAATATGGTCATTTTTACATGAAAATATTTATTTTGCCTTTCAACTTTGCCTTCTGACAAATTCAGATTTAAGAAAGATTCATGCACATCATTAGCTTCTTCATAACACTTCATGAATTTATCCAACTGAAATTGCAATGAGCTCACATTGTCACTGTATTCCATCAAGACACGCACTTGTCCCATGTACCTTTTGGCTTGTTTGCATTTCAAAGACCTTTTTTTGGCATGTTTGAAATGCCAAGTCTTTTGCAATAAACCCGACGTTCCAGTTTACAGAGGACACGGACGGAGCGTCACTCTTTACTTTTGAAATGATGTCAGACATTATCTCCTTTAATTTCCACTCTTTATTTGTTGTAGCCTACTTGGTAAATACAGGAAGACATCCTTTGTTGCATAGGCAGGCCTCCGCGTCAGAGATTTTATGAATGAATGCGCAATACCTCACCGGAGACAAACATGCACATTATCCAAAGCCTGACAAATCTTTAAACTCACCTTGTTTTTCAACATGCAGTGAAACAATTACTCGGACACGCCAATAGTTAAGCAGTTTCCCAATACAGCCTCCACAGTAAATATTTTCACATACCAATGCTGTTGGGTAGTTTTGTGCAATGTCCGTAGGCCAGTCTTTCCAGGTTCCAACGTGTCTTTCAACATGAAAATCCAACAATCCTCTTTCACATGTGAGCAATCCAAACTTCCACAAAGTCCATCAACAAGAACGTCCACTTTAAGGGAGGTTTTTTTTACTTTGTGTAGAGGCGATTTGTCCTCAACTGATTTGTAAACAATAAAAACAAACTCAAAATCAAAACGGCCACTGAGGCACCCGGGGAACGAATCTTACGCAGGGGAAAATGAGTCTATTGTCCAGGCAGGCATTTACAAAATAAACAAATAAATATTAAATAAGTCAAAACAATGTTTTTTTTTTATAAATTGACATTTGAATCTCATGTGTGCCCAATGTAGGACTTGTCAAAAAAGAAAAACTCCAACCTCGGCTACTTTTTTGGTGTACCCGCTTTCCTTCAACCTGTCTTGTCTTGAATGCTTTTTGACAACCCCTGGAGAATGTGCCTGAACATGTTGCACTCAGTTGTGTGTGTTTTAGGGTGAATTCTTCCATTAATAACACTGAAAGACAGACAGATGGTGAAAGTGATTATCCTACCATTGGCACAGCGGTTGACTGCAGCCAGACAGGGGTACTCTTTCTCCAGAGCCTTTACATCACTCATCACTTCCACCTAGAAGTGAATCAGCACAGACACGCTCTCACATCTGGGGCTTTATAAAAAGGTCTTACTAAGACCTTAGCCAATAAATCTAACAAACCACAATCTTATAAAAACACACATTAAATAAACTGGCTTCAAGTACCATTAAAGAGGCTTATGGAGGGGCATCCTAGCAGCTCAATGTACTGACACACCTTATACTGTACTTGTAATTCTTTCCTGGTATATTTCTCTACCCACTTCCCTCTCCTTTATGAGAATATACCATGAAAGGACTGTCCTCTTTTCTCTAACAAGGTAAATGCGATTCTGTAGGCACAGCAAGTACATTTCAAAAACATACCGTCACAGGGCTGTCCCTGAAGAGGTCCTGGACGTACTCAGCCACATGAGGAGCAGCCATACGCTCAGGGTCTGAACCGCCAATATCACGGCAAGCCAGTCTGTGGGAGGGAGGATGGATGTGAGCAACACAATGTGAAAGATTTCAGCGTGGAATTAGCTATTCTACTCACCTCCCACTCTCCAGAGCATTGGCCAGATCCACCAGTCTTTGTCCCTGGGCCTGCTGTGCTACCCACAGCCCCAGAACGCACACCTTGTATGGGGTGGGCTTCACATTCGCCTCCCGCACCTCGAGGGGCTTTTGGCGGGGGTGGAGATGGCAACAGAAATTACATTTATTTATTCTGTCTAGAGAATGATAAAGAGGTGTATTTACATCCTCCTCACAAAGCTGTGTGTTTTCTCACCATGTAGAGGGCGTGAAGGGCCCCGAGGGCAGCCACCAGGGTGCTCTTCTCATAGTCAGGGTGAGTGGGGCAGACCAGCAAGGGGCGCTGCATGCCTGCTTTCATGGCCCTGAAAGGATACAGAGATAAGCAAGACCACATAGAAAACTAAGACTCGTAAGATGAGACATTTGGGGGGAAAAAAAAAAATTAAAAATATTACATGGATTTTCAGTGTAAACACTTGCTATTTTAACAGTGGGTTTCCCATAGTATAAAGACTGACCGTTTGATGCCGTTGACCGCTGCATCACTGAAGCGCCTGACATCATCGTAGTCACGGTTTACCGGGCCGGTGGAGGCAAACACCAGTCTGTTACCAGAGAGACCAGGGACCTTCAGGACCACCACCTCCTCCCCGAGACCGCTGTCCACCTAGAGAGACACAGAAGGTTAAAAACTTCTTCATGCTTGTGGGTGTGTGTGAAAAAGGCAGAGACAGAATAAGTGAGAAAATGTTTCCCCATGTCTCAAGGTTTGTGCGTCTGTGGGTGAGAGAGAGTACTGAGAATGTTGCTCAAGGTTTGTGGCTGAGTCAGAGAGACTGGGATAAACAGAAAGAGAAACTTACAGAGCTGTAGTCCTGCAGAGGCGCCTTCAGACATTCCAGCTCAGAGGGCAGAGTGTCATGGCTCTGTGTCACCAAGACGATGCCATCAAAACTAGAGAGCAGACAGTACAGTCATCTACCAAAACACCATCTGTTCAAATACAATGTTCAAATGTCAAACTTGCGGCTGAAGAGAAATCACAGTCCTTCTAATACTCACTTCTGGTTCTTGCAGTCAGTGGTCCACTCGATGGGTTGGACGCTGGACAGAGAAATGCACAAAGAAAACACATTATTTCCCCTTTCCTCAGCAGTCTTGTGGGACGAAGCAGATCTTTCAGACAGACAGAGTGATGCAATAACTTGCAACTCACATTCCTATCATCTTGTGCCACTTTATGCCTTCTAATGCAGGGCAAATGATAATGGAGTGGGTCAAAGTCTGGAAACCTGCAAGACCTTTGAGACCTCTTTTCAAAGTTAGACCTTAACAAAGAATTTTACTTTATTGACTGAGTTTATTCTCTTGTCTCAGTGCAGGACCATCAGACTTTGGACTAAAAGTGGCCTTTATGGAACGACTGGCTTGATTACTATATCTTATAACTTTGCTCTCCAAGCTATACAAGCAGGTTTTACACCAACCACTTAAAAGACTGAGAGACTATGTGGCAGGTACCACAAAAAATAAGGAAGTATAATCAAGACTGAAAGTGAAATTAATCCAGAAGCAGTGGCCTTTATCCACATCTGGTTTTGACTGCATAACTCGAATACTCAAAATCAATGCCTGGATGAAAACAAACCTGTCAATCGCGGCAGGATACAGCTATATTATATGGCCAAAAGTCAGTGGACACCCCTACTAATTATTGAGTTCAGGTGTTTCAGCCACACCCATTGCAAACTGGTGCATAAAATCCAGTTGATTGCCCGCGGGAGCCTGTTAAAGCTGTATCGCCCAGTTTATAAAAGTCTACAGCTGCTTTTATTTGGATTAAAACAGTCATAACGTGCAAATACACATAACTTTATGTCCCTGGTAATAGCAAAAGGTATGTCTGTGAAACTTTAACGTTTCTTGTAACCGAATAATCACAATTGTGGCCAAGGGAGTGTTTGTCGGTTTGAGCAAGGCCCTTTACTGTTCCACCATGACTGTACCCCTGTGTACAAGGCGAGGTCCATAAAGACATGGTTAACGTTAGACGAGTTTGATGTGGAGGAACTCGATTGGCCTGTACAGAGCCCTGACCTCAACCCCATTGAACAGCTTTGGCCTCACAAATGGCACAAAGTCCCACAGACACACTCCAAAAGCTTGTGGAAAGCCTTCAAAGACAAAGAAGAGTAGCGGCGATAGGTGTGATGGTCAGGTGCCCACTGACTTTTGGCCATATAGTGTAGCTATAGTGATGCCCAATTATAGGCCTAATAACGGAACCATTTCCACGTCTCCTCGTTCGTTCGTTCGTTCATTCATTCATGCACAGAAGCGCATGTAATCGCTGCACATGCTCAAGATGCAAGGAACAGACAGGTAAAACAGCAGTGACGCTCACCTGGTGCACATTGTGGCTCTTCTCGTCGGCCGACGTCGTCAGAGTGAACAGACAGCTGATAACTGGCGATGGTCCCTGCACTCCTCCGGTTGTTCACGTGATTTATAAATTGTACGTATGCTGCCTTCACGTACTGCCTCGTAAGCTCCGTCTTGTGAGTGTCGAAGAAGTAAATACGACTTCGACTGTACTTAAGGAATTTTTCCTTCCCCGGGGATAATAACAAAATGGACCCCTGCGACAAAAGTAGCCTTTTGGTAGCTGCTGTTTTATTTTAGAAATCAAGCAGGATGAAGAGGTGAAAATGTACGTCAGGCATGTAGTTGATGTGTAATGTGAAGTGTAAATACGGTAAAAACAAAAACGTGTAACAACTAACAGCAAAGGGTGAAACTTCATATAGCAATATTAATCTTTTACATGGAATGACAAACAAAAATAATATATATAATCCAATTTACCATCAGTTGTTGACATAGCTTCCACCATTTAAATGTCATATCTGCTTAAGTCGACTGTCATCGAAAATGTCTTTTCCAGTCATATTTACCACTCTCTCGGTTGTTCAAGAGCGCTCAAGTCGTGAAATCTATATTTGAGACAGAACGTGAGGGAAGCATTAAATTATGGTCCCGTCATACTGACGGGAAATGTAGTTTTTAAAAAAAAAAAAATAAAAAAAAATAATAATGTAATTGCTCTTACCTTACGCGACATGGTGAGAAAACTAACTTGTACACTTTGCCGTTAACGCTTGGTGCTTAATTTTTTATGCTTTGACGTCAAAAGGACTGATCTCATTTACTACGAACACAAACCCGGAAGTGCGTGTCTGTAATGGAAGTAGTGGGTTTTGTGCAGAGCATGAGAGGTGAATGACCAAGTCCAAAGGGTAGGCAAGAGGAGAGTAGTTTCCACAGTATTGTTGTAATAGTAATTCTCGCAAAGATAAGAGCCATTTTTGCCAAACCAGACTCTGACTGCAGGCAGGCGAAACGGGTAGGCAGGCTGTCAGTGAAGCTAGCGGTTTATTCACTTTGCTCTCTGTGGTAACATTAGTGTGTATTATCTTATCATTATCTCATCGTGATTGTGATTTACAGGTGTGTTATCAAGTACATTAATGACATACATTGATATCTGCACGAGGTGGCAAAGTGCAAATGTTTACAACATTTGCACTTTGCCCATTTCAGCTGCCACCTCTCAATAGACTCATTTTGTTAGCAAGTCAAAGGACCTATTAACACTTTACATGAGCATGTCTTTTATATTCACAGAATGTCAACAGCCTTCAAAGAAACCTCAGAGAAATTAATCTAATTTGCAGTTGTCTGCTTTTAATTCTCATTCCTGCCTCTCCTCCTCACAGTAATTTCACTTCTCTGTTCTCAATAGATGAGACTTCCTCTTCGCTCCTTGTGTCTCTTGAGGACTTTCTCTAATAGTCTCAAGGCAAACCCAGGGAGGCGCGGCTTGTGCAGTGCAGCTATGCGATTGGTACAGTTTCATCGCCATGGTGATGAAGGGGGGATAAGAGTGGGAGTAGAGCAAGGTGAGGGCTTCGGGGTGGTGGACTTGAAGGCCTTTGACCCCTCTATGCCCTCTACAATGAGAGAGCTGCTGGAGCTGGGAGACAAGGGTCTGGAGTGTGCACGGAGGTATCAAACACACACACACCCCCACCCTACTTGCCAGCCCTCCCGATTTTCTCAGGAGACCCCTGATTTTCATGCCCCTCCCCTGGTATTCTCCCATATTTTGATCAAATTTCACAATCTGTTCATTTAATGTATTTTTTAAAAATAGTAACACAAAACATCGAGGCCCTATACCATCACTGCTGTTTCTGAACGGTCAGCAAAAGACGTTACACTAAAAATGTGTAATTTGTCTATGGTTACGGTTATCAGTTCAGTGGTGGTTGGAGACAAACCTGCGTGTTTGCAAAAAGAAATGGAGAATTCGAAGGATAACTTTTTACAAGAAATTAAAAGTTCTTGTACTCATTTTTCATTTTCTTTGTTTTTGAAAATTTCTCTTGCTTTGCCTTCTCTCTTTAGACCTTGTGACTCATCGTTATCCTGTATTTTCCCAGGGCCTTGTCATCCGGCCAGTGTGTGGTGGAGCGATCAGACATCAGGCTGCTGTCTCCTGTCCTGGCGCCGGAGAAGGTGGTGTGTGTAGGTATGAACTACCGCGACCACTGCCTGGAGCAGAACGCCCCGATTCCGAAAGAACCAATCATCTTCAGCAAGTTCCCCAACGCCATCACAGGACCGTACGATGATATCACTCTGCCCTCAGAGAGCCAGGTGAGTACACTGCAAAAAAAAAATCCATCTTCAGTCTATTAATGAGTCTTAAAATGTTGCTTTCCTTAAAACAAGTGAAAACGTCTGTCCATAGCATGAGATATGTGCAGTGACATCTGGATCACTCCACCAATATGAAGATATTGCAACTTGATTCAAGGAAATTCTTAAAACAAGTTGATTTGCATTGTAAACAAGTGACACCATTTCACCCCACTGGCAGATTTGTTTCACTTGTTTTAGGAAAAATAAGATTTTAAAGAATAATTCTAGCTACAGTGAATGTTAAGCCCATTTTCCAGCATGCGCTCTCTTCATTCTAAAAATGGTGTATTTCTACATGCTATTATCAGAGCAATTGTTATCATGTGACTTATTTCTCTACCTCTACACACCATTCTCTTTCATTCAACTACAAACGATGTAATCATAATAAAAAGCTTGTTATCTGCTATGAGACCCAATTTGAAATTTAGAAAATATAGGACATCTACGAAATCCCTCTAGCTACAGGTTACCACAACAAAAACCCCACAGGAATTTCATAAGGGAGAGAGGGCACTTTGGAAAATGGGCTTCACCATGACCGGAATTATCCTTTAAGACTGAATACTAGACAAAACAACTTGTTGAGATGGATTTTTTTTGCAGTTATTCCAGACAGATGAACATTAGGAGACGCTAACAGCTTTTTCTCTGTCTCTCTTGTCTGATTGAAGGAGGTGGACTGGGAGGTGGAGTTGGCCTTTGTGATTGGACGAAGGGGAAAACACATCAAGGTGAGCATCGCAATTGCGATCCTGCGATCTAAATGGTGCCAACAGAGAACCTGAATTCTGACTCTCTGCCTTTTGCATTCCTCTTGTGGCGGAAGGAGGAAGATGCTCTCTCTTATGTCGCAGGGTTCACTGTGGCCAATGACGTCAGCGCGCGTGACTGGCAGATGAAGCGCAACGGGAAGCAGTGGTTGCTGGGAAAAACATTTGACAGCTTCTGTCCTCTCGGTCCTGCCTTAGTAACCACCGATGCTGTGAAGGGTGAGAGGGAGAGGAAATTAAAAACTACAGCAGCAGGGAGAGAGGGGGTGAATCAAGCAATTACTAGGGATTTTGTTACTGTCAGCAGCATTACCAGGTTAACAAAATGCTCTAAAAATCGTACGTTCTTTTTTAGCTGATAGGAAAAGCAGGGCAGACACATAACATTAGCAGCATTATTTTTTTATTATTTATTGTTTGGTGTGTTTTTTTACTCCTTCCACTTCCAGATCCTCACAACCTGGGTATTCGCTGCCTAGTTAACGGAGACACAGTCCAGAGCAGCAACACTGATCAAATGATCTTCAAGACAGAGAAGCTGGTTGCCTGGGTGTCAAAGTAAGTCCATTTAAGTTCACTATGCTATTGCTGATCATGATGATGGTCTCTTTGCACAAGCATTTTCCACAGACATTGTGTGTTAAAGTTGCACATATTTTAAATAACGTGTGTTACAATGTGTGGTTAGGACTCAGGAGCATTTTAACATCAAATCATGACCACATTAATTACGAGACTAAAGAAACAAACAAGACTATCGCCACCGGGATGGGCAGCCTCTACACTGAATTTTACATTGTATGCCACCGGGTCAAATTTGACAGGAAACTGGCGCTGTTCTTCTAGCGCAAATGAAGTTAGAGCTTTCAGAGTTTCTCTCCAATGGCAGATGGTGGAAAAATCATTTCCACCATGTTTATTCTTTTCAGTAAAACGAAAGAGAAAACAAATGTACACAGAGAGATACCAGGGGAGGGGGAATAGCGACAAGTAGTGGAAACAACGGGGTTTACGGGTAACGTCGTCTTAATTTTGAGAAATATTAGCACTAGCAATACCACTGGTGTGAGATAGAGGCTACCAATACTCTCGCCCATGGTCTCATTCATGGTAATTATACCAAGGTATCAATGAATTTGATCATGATATACTGATGTTTAAAATGTCTTCTAATCCATCTGTCTTTTTCTCCTGACAGGTTTGTGACCTTAACTCCTGGAGACGTGTTCCTGACAGGCACTCCTCCGGGTGTGGGCGTGTTCAGAAAGCCACCAGTCTTTCTCAAGGTGATGTCAAACTGACAAAAGTAATTAAATCATGTATAACCACGTTGCACCAGTGTATTGCCTTTAGCCACAGCTCAAACCCCATTTCACTCTTCTTTGTATTCTAACCTGCATGATATATATTCCATTGAATGTAAGAGAAAAGCTACGCAGCTTATATGCCGCTATAAGAATTCTCTGTTGTCCTTGAAAGATCTGTCTTTGCATTTTGCTAGATATACAGCCTGTGGTTCTATTGAAAGTGGCGCAAAGTTTTTTAACTTCTTTTTTTTCCAGAAAGGAGACGTGGTGGAGTGCCAGATAGACCAAGTGGGCTCCATACTGAACAAAGTGGTCTAACCCTGAGACAACATGGAGAACAAATCTATCAGTCCATGAAGGACTGATCTATTAACTAAACTTACACTCAAAGTCCATTACTTTACATGGTAAAACATTGATAAATATTAAAATGGTTCTTGTCTGTGTAAATGTTTTACTCATGTTTGTACAGTGATAAGTGATATAATTACATGACTCATCATGGTGTTTGTATTGCAAACCCATTCATTTGGTCATCATCACCCCTACCCACATTCAGCAGCCACCCACTCATGCTGTTATTTAAACAGAAAGCATGTCAACCCATTGACGTCTTTTAAAATATATAGGATAAATTATACATAGAACTTTTGTCTACTCGATCAGAAAAAGCTTGCAGAAAAAGCTAATTTGCAGTTAAATTGAGAATCTGTCAAAAGCAATTGCAATTACCTTGGCTTTAATTCTTCAGCTTTTTCCAGCACATATGAATTGGTTTACAGCAGAGGCCCAGTTTCAGTATTCCTATAAGATCTGGCATATAATGGACTGATATTGGAAGAAAAGCAATGGTGCCCAAAACGATCACCCCTCTACCTCCACACTTCTGGTTGATAATGGTTAATTTATCATTTACCTGTGCTATTTTTTTCATTGAAGTCAATCAGATTACCTTGGAGAAACCCTACTACTGACTGACCATCTGCATTTTCAAGCAGACTGAAGAGGATGACATTTTGTAACGGGTCAATATAGCTTGCTATTGGTTTGATCATAAAGTCAGTGACTGAACCATCAATAGATTCCACACTATACCAAAGCATTATGTGTAATTATCTAATATCTCTATTGAAAAAGAGGCAAAAATTGTTAGATTAGCACAGTAATACAAACATTTATCTAAATGTAATAGAGCGAGAGGCATGTGTGAGTAGTGTTGAGGATTTGAGAGTGGTTTGTGTAGTTCAACACTGGGTGGCAGTAGTGTTTCATAGAGCGTAAATGAATTACAGCTTTGGTTGGTCCTTAAGTTAGGGGGAAAAACAGCCTCAGTGCTGACTGTACAAAGAGACTGCTGTGAACTCCAAAATATTATGCCTGCCAGAAAAAAAGTGTTCTCTGTCCTCTTCCAAACAAGGAATTGATTTCTCTCTGCATCTCTGTGTCAAAAGGTCATCCATAAACGTGCAGGGTCCCCTGAGGTCTGACTCAGCAGGAGGAGAGCCATTCTGACTGCTGAAAAAAATGGCATCAGTCGGCATTATAGACTTCTATAAAATGGCAAACGGGGCCTTAAAGTGCTTTTTGTCCATGAAACTAAATATACAAGTCTGGACAAGTTAATGATGCAATAAGCAAAGTATCTGTTTATTGTCAACATGAGCACGAGTTATCAAATGGTGAAAACTAGAATAGAAACATAAGAACTGCAAAATTGCTCACATAGTGTATAAATGAAACTCGTCTTCTTCACAACATAACCATGGTCAAAACAAGACGCACAGAGCAGCAACGTTGAACTGATGACAGGGACTACCCTGATCTCTGAAGCCTTACGCTAATACTATTGCTGAATTGCTAAACAAACTAAAAATCAATGCCCAATCATCGAAAAATCAAAATGCAATTAACTTAGTGATGCTAGCATCACAGGTCAGTGTGAACTGGTCTTAACTAAACTCAAGCTTCTCTGCTCTTTCACAGACGTTAGGCCAGGTTTTGCCTCCTGAGTCACGCTGTTCGCTGTTTGAACATGTGCCATTAATTGTAGAGGTATTGAGAGATGAAGCGGTGCAGTTTCTGCCTGTTGTCCTCCAGATGGAAAAGGGGACTGACTGCCAGGAAGACGTCCTCCCTTTGCTGCTGCTCCACAAGGACCTGAGGCCACGTGGACAGAATACAGTCAGGACACTCTCATCCACAACCATTTGTATTCAAAAACCTTTATTTAAACATTCTGAGTGCGGAGCTTTTCTCGTCTTTTGTGGTGTGCTCTGTCAAGGAGTGACATTGTGACATTACAAAACAAGAGCATTGTGAGAATAAAAGTAAAACTCAGGTAAAGAAAGACATTAAAGAAAACAAAAAAACATTCAAACACCTTATTCACTCAATAAGGCTTGAATGCTTTCTGGGTGCATAACAACCAGGTGTTGACATCAGGCATTAAAATCAGCTGAGGTCAAATCTTACAGACAAACGAGATAATGACGGTTTCTGTACAACAATAACCATAATAAATACCTCCTGTGAAGTTGGTAGATAAATATAAATATATGACGCTCTATTTTTAAGGCAGTGATTCCAACCTTACAGAGTGATACAGAGACAGTGATGGATGGGAGCCTGTCTCCTTTAATAAGTTGCAGGGTGCACTGGTAAACTGTCTCCTTTAAAGACCAGGGCTGCAGTGTCCATGAAAATAACATTGCCATGGTCGAGAGAATGAGAAGCAGTGTTGCGTGGACCATCTTTTACCTATTTCTAATTTTAAAATCAGTTGTGTCCTTGGTCCACTGAATTCTCTTTATCGCTTGACATTTCTGCCTCAAACAAAATTGGATCTGGCTGGCTCTGGTTGGGCTGAATTTCTCACTTAATGCATCAAAATTAGGTTGGATCTGTGTTCAGGTTGAGCTTAAGAATATTGTTGAAAATAATGTTGCCAGCAATTTCTAATCAGCAAAGTCGAAGCGATTTTGGGCTTTAGTCGGATTTAGGCTCACCTGGGTACCAATTCACGTTAGAACTGAAATACTTGTACTCTCCTAGAAAGATCACAGACTGTATTGATATCCACCAAACAGACAAATCAATATAACATCTTACACAGAACAAATTATACTCCTCATAGACTAAACAAGCTTACACCTCTGCCAGGTGTCAGAGGTGTAAAGTGTTTACTGGGACTCTTCTTTGGAAATATGTTATTGCAACAATTTGTGAAATCTTGGAAACTCATATTGACTTTGATCCTAAAGTTTGGATTGTGGGTGATGTGAGCTCACTTAACGTGACTCATCATGAGAAGTATTTTACCCTGCTTGCAAGCACTGCAGCAAAAAAATATATACTTAAGAACTGGAGATCTGAAAAATCCCCATCGCAGAAACACTGGATCAATGAACTTGTATCCTATAGTACTCCTGAGAAAATACTGTCTTCTGTTCGGAAAAAACCCACAGCCTTCGACCCACAACCTGTATCTGGGCCCCGTTTCTTGATATCTTACCCCGGTTAGACCCTAAAGATTGATTTTTGAGTATCTAGGTTTATTATTTCTGGACTTTACTATTATTTTTACTTATTATTGATCATATATTGTTGTATTTCTACCTTTATTTATACTAAACGATTTTCAATGATGTAACAAATGTAACATATGGGTACACATTATTGTACTTTGTATATTTACAATAAATATATCTATATATAAAAAAAAAACAAAAAAAAAACAA
>OOFE01038080.1:0-13737 GCA_900323365.1 Monocentris japonica | reverse complement strand
TCTTTCTTTCTCCCTCTCTCTTTCTACCTCTCTCTCTTTCTCTCTCTCACCCCTTCTCTCTCTTTCTATCTTTCTCTCTTTCACTTTATCCGTCATGGAGTACCAGTCTGTGATCTTCAGGGTGAGTCTCTTTCTGCAGCAGTGTGTGTGTGTGTGTGTCAGTCTCCTGTATATGTCTGTAACTTTTAAAGTCGTGACTGAATCTTCTTCACTCACCTTCACTTTCCTTCTCATGTCCTTTACCCCTTTCCTTTCCTCCTCCTCTCCTCTCCTCCTTATATCCTTAACCCCTTTCCTCCTCCTGCTCTCCTCTCCTTTCCTCATCTCCTTTCCCCTTTCCTTTCCTCCTCTCCTGTCCTTTCCTCCTTTACCCATTTCCTCTCTTTCCCTCCTCTTCTCCATTCCTCCTCATCTCCTTTACCCCTTTCCTCCTCCTCTCCTCTCCTCCCCACCTTTCCTTTCCTCCTCCTTCTCTTCTTTCCTCCTCCTCTCTCTCCTTCCATCTGTCTCTCAGGGTCAGTCTGTTTCCTGTTTCTGTTTCCTCCAACCTCACTGGCCATCTATTGTGTGTGTGTGTGTGTGTGTGTGTGTGTTATGTAAGTGCAGCAGTAAGTGTAGGCCGTCTCAGACTCTCAGGAAGAATCCACCTGAAATAAGAGTTCAAACAGGAAATTGATCTTATTCTTTGACACTGAGACTTTGTTGTCAGAAGGTTGTCATGACGACCAATTAAGAAATCAGTTGTAGTTTATATTGAAGGTTGTCATGACAACCTATTAAGAAATGAGTTGTAACAAGTGGGTTTATAGCTAGCAGGACACATTGGTTTTAATGAAGAATGCTAACAAGCTAACAGGCAGGTTTGCAGCTAGCAGGACACATTGGTTTTAATAAAGAATGCTAACAAGCTAACAAGCAGGTTTGCAGCTAGCAGGACATATTGGTTTTAATAAAGAATGCTAACAAGCTAACAAGCAGGTTTGCAGCTAGCAGGACATATTGGTTTTAATAAAGAATGCTAACAAGCTAACAAGCAGGTTTGCAGCTAGCAGGCCATATTGGTTTTGATAAAGAATACTAACAAGTTAACAGGTAACTTTTCTGACATTGAGAAGGAAGCAGGTCAGATTCAGTTTTTAGTTCACCATCTATTTCGACCTTAGAGAGAAACTTGACAAGAGAAAGTGTGAGTGAGACAGATTGTGTATCATCAGCTCTACCACTGGTTACCATGGTAATTGCCAAAGGGAGCTGCATTTCCAGGACACACGGTAACACACACACACACACTTACACGCAGAATATCACACACACATGGTGACACACACATACATGCAGAGCATAACACATACATGGCAACACAGAGTAACACACACACAGTGTAGTGTAGGACTGGTGTGTGAGTGATGTTAGTCTAGTGTCTGTGTGTATGCGTGTGTGTGTTATCAGTGCTCTCCAGCTCCTCAGGTTTATCCTGCCAAACATCCTTTTCCGTGGCAACCCAGACAGGAAACAGGAAGTGTGAGTCACAGGAAGTAGTTCTAATCTTTGGTGAGGATTTTTCTGGTCCCAACATGTCGCCCTGCTGTCGGCGTTGCCATGGAAACATCCTGGTTCCGTAGACCCACACAGACCAGCTGGCTACTAGCATGATACTAGCAGGCTACCAACTGGCTGCTAGCTGGCTATCAGCTGTCTGCTACCATGGTCTAGCTAACTGGCTAGCATTTAACTTTATTATTTTGTCTAATAAACACAGAAACATGTAGAAATCAACACTGCTACAACAACAATGCTAACTAGATGTGTACCCCCATCTGCTGCTGGTGGTACATATTGGTTCTTATGGATTTCCTGTTGCCATGCCAACAGTTTCATATTGTAGTTGTGTGGCTGGCTGAGTCTGAAATGGCTTCCACGATTTCAACTCTGTTTGACCTAATTCTGATTGAAACTGCAAGACAACATTCACCGTTGTCTCCTCTCCTCCCACTTCCTCCTCCTCTCCCCTCTCCTCCATATCCCTGCTTCCCTCTGCTTTACCCTCCTCCCTCTCTTCCTCTCTCTCCTCCATCTCTTACTCCCTCGCCTCCTCCCTCTCCTCCCTCTCTTCCTCCCTTTCTACAGGATGGGCAGGGCAGCTCCCAGAACGCAATCTGAAATACTCTGAGACCTCTCAGTCTTCTGCAGGATTACTACAGAACACACAACACACATAGATATAGATAGATAGATAGATAGATAGACTATAAAAACTACTCTGTCTGCTATAAAAACTTCATTCTACTGGAGAAACTACTCCATCTACTACAGAAACTACTACTCAGTCTACTACAGGATTACTACAGACCACATCTATTCTACAGAGACCAGGAACTACTCAGAAACCAGCTCTGCTGAGGTTGGACCAGTCAGAACTGAACGGAGACACTGACACCTTGAAGGAACCTACAGGAACCTGGTTTGATTGGAATCAGGCCGGGCCAAAGCCAGCACCAGACCAGTACAAGACCAATAGTCCAGTCACAGTCCTCAGACAAGAACAGACCAGCTGAAAATTACCAGACCAGCAGAGACCGGTAGAGGCAAGTAGAGACCAGTGGAAACCAGCAGAGACCATTGAGAGAGAGCAAGTTTGATGGGCCTCCAGACTACAGGTAACCATAATTATTACTCAGCGGTAACAACAAAGCCCTATTCTCCAGGCTGTAGAACGATATAAAGAAGGGGCTCGAGTCTGGGAATATATATATGAAAATAATTAATAAATATTTTAGCAACTTCTTCCTTATTTTCTAGTGCCTCTCTCCCACCGAAAGAGCTACATGCTGTTTTGGCCACAAGGGACTTTTCTTCCCTGAGAGACAACTGGAAGGCTCCTCCTCCTCCAAGGCTGCCAACAGTGGCTCAGCCCCACTTTTTACTAAGCCAACCACAAGCCATGCAGCACAGGGCCTTCCTCATCTGCTCAGCCAATGATTAATGAGTTGCACATTTGAACGGTACCAACAGTCTTCTAGGCTGCTAGCTAGCCAATGGGAGCCCAGCAACGCCACACAGACTATGTATAGCTTTGTATGATGATGTACTAATTATATATAATATATTACATATTATAAATATATACTAAATGACTTTGATTTATTAGTGAAGAGCTTCCAGGCAACCTAAGGAATGTTGAATAATGTGTACCGGGCAGCAGAATGACACCTCAAGCTTCCTAGGAAGCATCAAGACAGCGTAAACAATTCTAGATAATATCTGATGCCTGCTAGGAAGCAAAGCACTACTACTACTGATAATAATAATAGACAAACTAATACTTGGCTGACTAGATGGCTCAAAGTCATATTGCTGCCTATCAGAGTGTTCTCTGGCTTTGTTGCCTGGCAGGCTGTGCTCATTACCCAGCATGCTTTAGGCTGTCTGGAAGCTAGCTACTAGTTCTGGGCTGTATAGAAGGCTCAATATATCAGTTTGCTGCCCTGCAGAAAGCTAGTGTTGTTTCAAGTACTGCAGCCGGCAGGCTAAATATGATGATGTAGCACATATTTAGATATTTAGCCGTAGTATTACTGAAGTATGTTGCATGGTACTCACTACAGTGAGGGATACACAGAAACTGGTTTGGAAGAAATGTAAATTATCACTTTTGCCAAACATTTAGCTGCCCAATAAGCTAGTTAGCCATTAGCCACTACTTAGCCAACAGCTAACAGCTAACGAGGCCACATGTTCACATTTTTTACAACAGTCAATTTTAGCTTGAAAGCAGTTGATATGATGTTTCAACTCATTCACTGACATCAAACAAATGACAAGATTTGTATATCAGCATGACGTAGGTTCGCTACCATTCAAATGTGCAACTGTTTCATCATGTGGGGAGAATAAGGCTTGATCATTGCACAGTGCCACATGGCTGGTGGTTGGCTATGTGAAAAGAGGGGCGGGGCCACAGTTCACAGCCTTGGAGGAGGTGGCTGCCTTCCAGTCAATGGCAACAAAGGTGACTGTTTCTAGCAGTCAGAAAGAGCCACTGCTCTGATTGGCTGGCAGTACTAGAGACTCCGCCCCCATCACAACCCCACTGTGTTCTGACTGGACCATGTCAGAGGCAACTTTTTTTCCAAATACAAATTTGGCAAAACACATTTTAATTTGAACCTTTTTACTCTGAACAAGGAACATCCAAGAAACCCATACTAGATTTATTTCTGCCCCATTTAAAATCCAGTGACTCTGATTTTACTTTATGGAACTAACCTTTGTTGTTTCTTGAACCAGTTTTAGAATACCCAAATACATTAAAACACCCTGGTTGCGTAAGTATGAACACCCTTTATAATTGGGGGTTTTAACTGTGTTAAGATTTACTTTCAATGCACAATGCTAATTTGCCTCCACCTAAAATCACCTGTAGTGATTCTGATGGGATTTCTGTGCAGCGTATGTCAGTGGGCAACTAGGAACTAACACAACACTAACACAATCTTGGAGCTGAAAGATTCAGATGCGGAGAAGAAATATAAAAAGATTTCAGAGACTTAAATCTACCCTGGAACACAAAGAAGACCGTAATCAAGAAGTGGAAAATGATGGACGACAGGAAGTTCATCATGGAAGCAAGCAAGAGGCCAACAGCAGTGTCCAGCCAGTCAATGCATATTGCCATATGCCATTTATTCTGGGCTGTGGGTTTGTTGTAGGCTGGTGAGACGGAAGCACTTCTCACTAAAAACAACATCCAGTCCGTCTTCGTTATGCAAGAAGACACAGTCAGTCTCTCAAAACCATGTGGGAAATTGTCTTATGGTGTGATGAAACCAAGGCTGCACATTTTGGTCTGAATTTCAAAAGAGCACAGTAGCTACTGTAAAGCATGTGGGGGCGGACAGGGGATCTGGTCGGGATAGAGGAGGAGGAATGAACACCTTAAGATACCAAGATATTTCAGGGAAAATCGCTTGATCTCAAGTTAAAGCTCAAGTTAAAGAATTTCATCTTTTAACGTGTAATGTGTAATGATGATCTGAAGAACAAAAACAACCATTGGAAAAAAGGAAGATCAGAGACGTTAACAGAAAAAAAAGTTACACAGGATGCCCCCTTGCAACCCTTCAACTTTTGCAAACAGATTTACAGCTGATTGCAAAGCAAAAGGTGCTTCCACTAAGGATTACATGAAGGGTGTGCACACTTACACAGCCTTACACATTTTAACACACTTTGTAAGAAATGTTTTTGCCTATTTTGGCTTATTGAACACATTGACAAGAAAGCATTTGGAGGTTTTGGGAAGTTTGGGCAAGTTTTGGGGCCTCTGAGAACTCTTCAGGTAGAAAACTCAGACCTCAACCATGATTGGTTCATCAGACCAAAACCTGCTTTTCATGGTAATTCATCAAAGGTAGACAAATCATAACTAATCAAATGATCAGTGGCTACTGACACATGGTCTAGGACAACAGATCTCTAACAGACTAACATAGTATTACAGTATCCTGACAGACAGATGTATGGTAGAGTGAGGTACACAGATGCAGAGAGAGCGAGACAGTCATCAGCTACAGTTTTAATGGGAACTGCAAAAATTGTTCTGCTGCGTTTCCATAGCAACAGTGAGCATGTAGATCAGGGGCTTTTTTTAACATGCGTGCACACACACACACACAGTGAGGTTAGCACAGGATTCCCTGCTATTCCAGTTTCTATGACAACGACTCACAACTCATCTCTCTCTGTCTCTCTGTGTGTCTCTGTCTCAATTCAATTTCAATGAGCTTTATTGGCATGAAAAGACGGTGCTTATATTGCCAAAGCAAACGTATAAAAACAGACAAAGAATAACATTTACAGCAATATGAAAGTACATGCCACAAGTAACAGTAGGAACAGCAATGAACACACCCAAAAAATAGGTATTATGTATCTATTAAAATACATATATAAATATATACACATACATATACACCGATCAGCCATAACATTAAAACCACCTGCCTAATATTGTGTTGGTCCCCCTCGTGCTGCCAAAACAGCTCTGACCCGTCGAGACCTCTGAAGGTGTCCTGTGGTATCTGGCACCAAGACGTTAGCAGCAGATCCTTTCAGTCCTGGAAGTTGCGAGGTGGGGCCTCCATGGATCGGACTTGTTTTTCCAGCACATCCCACAGATGCTCGATCGGATTGAGATCTGGGGAATCTGGAGGCCAAGTCAACATCTTGAACTCTTTGTCATGTTCCTCAAACCATTCCTGAACAATTTTTGCAGTATGGCAGGGTGCATCTGGCCTGGACAGCTCAGTTGGTAGAGCATGAGACTCTCAGTCTCAGGGTCGTGGGTTCGATCCCCATGTAGTGTAAACTATAACTTGTAAGTTGCTTTGGATAAAAGTGTCTGCTAAATGACTGTAATGTAACGCATTATCCTGCTGAAAGAGGCCACTGCCATCAGGGAATACCATTGCCATGAAGGGGTGTACTTGGTCTGCAACAATGTTTAGGTAGGTGATACGTGTCAAAGTAACATCCACATGCATGCCAGGACCCAAGGTTTCCCAGCAGAACATTACCCAAAGCCAGCTTGCCTTCTTCCCATAGTGCATCCTGGTGCCATCTCTTCCTCAGGTAAATGACGCACATGCACCCGGCCGTCCACATGATGTAAAAGAAAACATGATTCATCAGACCAGGCCACCTTCCATTGCTCCATGGTCCAGTTCTGATGCTCACATGCCCATTGCAGGCGCTTTCGGCGGTGAACAGGGGTCAGCATGGGCAGTCTGCGGCTATGCAGCAAGCTGTGATGCACTGTGTGTTCTGACACCTTTCTATCATAGCCAGCTTTAAGTTTTTCAGCAATTTGTGCTACAGTAGCTCTTCTGTGGGATCGGACCAGACAGGCTAGCCTTCGCTCCCCACCCACATCAATGAGCCTTGGGCACCCATGACCCTGTTGCTGGTTCACCGGTTGTCATTCCTTGGTGCTGGGTATCCAGGTCTGTCTAGTCTCCAGGGTCATGCTGTCCTCCCTGGGTATCCAAGTCTGTCTATGACCACCAGTCTCCAGGGTCAGGCTGTCCTCCCTGGGTATCTAGGTCTGTCTATGACAACCAGTCTCCAGGGTCAGGCTAAGTCTGTACCTTCTCAATTTCTGATCAGTCATGGTGGTCATGGTGGATTTTCTGCCACCATGTAATGTCAGTTTAGGGCAATATAACAATCCATTATGCTTTGAGTTTTTATGGTGTCTTTCCAACAGGTGATAAATTTCTCTTTTTGTCTTGCTATAATTTGGTTGGGCCAGATTGTCTGAGGGCTGACCTGAGACTCTGTAGGGCTGGTACCAGAAGAGGTCAGGGAACTGAGCCTCAGGACCAGCTGGCTGAGGGGACTCTTCTCCAGGTTCTCCAGGTCATCTCTTGGCCATCCAATTTTATTGGCCTAATTCTGCTTGGCAGGCATTATTTTTCTTTGAAGGTGTAATATACTTTTACAAAATTCCTCATGTAGTATCTCAATTGGATGTTTGTCCCAATTTGGCAATGTATGATATTTACTTAGTGGACCCCAAACGTCACATATAGAACAATGGGTTCTATGACTGACTGACTGACTTTTCTTGCTTTGTTTCTCAGGTCATTCACAGCCATGTGGAGCTGATATTTAGGCCTAAATATGTGTAGTGTTCCAATTCAGCTGTGTCCAAATAGAATTTATATTTGTGATCCTGATTCCCAGACCTTCTTTGAAATATCATTATGGTGGTCTTCTTTAGGGTCACTGTCAGGGCCCAGGTCTGACAGAACCTGTGCAGATGATCTAGATGCTGCTGTAACCCCTCCTTGGTAGGAGACAGCAGCACCAGGTCATCAGCATATAGCGCACACTGGATTTTATAGGGTGTGGAGGGTGAAAATGTGGTTGGATGTGCGATAATTTGGGAGAAATCCAATCTGACTTTTACTCAGGACGATGTTCATCAATGAAATGCATGAGTCTATTTATAATGCTGCAGAATAGTTTTCCCAGGTTACTGTTCACACAGATTCCTCTATTATTATTTGGATCAAATTTGTCACCATTTTTGTAAATTGGTGTGATCAGTCGTTGGTTCCAAAAACCTGGTGTCTGGGAAAACACCTGCAGTTAGGATGATGTTGAAAACTTTTAGGATAGCCAATTTGAATTTATTGAATTTATTTATTGTTATTGTTGAGTATTTGATCATTTCATTTAAAATGGTATCAGCACCACAGACCTCTCTGGGTTTCTCTCTCTCTGTATGTCTTTCTGTCTGTGTCTCTCTGTCTGTCTCTCTGTCTCTCTCTCTGTTTAGTTTCTGTATTTCCATCATGTCATTAAATTTTAAACCTCAGTAATTAGTAAGTGGTTTTGATTCTGATTGGGAGAAAATTATCCAATAGCCAATGAAAAGTAGTAGTAGTAATTATAATAGTGGTAGTACTATCAGAAGTAGTGGTAGTAGTAGTAATTATAGTAGTGGTAGTACTATCAGAAGTAATGGTAGTAGTAGTAATTATAGTAGTAATGGTAGTACTAGTAGTAGTAGTGGTAATAGTAGTAGTAATTATAGTACTAGTAACAGTAGTACTAGTATTACTAGTAGTCTTTGTTGCAGTGACAGTACTGGATGTGTATAATAATAATATTAATAAAGTCTAAAGTGTCTTTACACAGAGTGTTCATACCTGGTTAATAGTCGGGTTGACTCGGGTTCTGACCCACCACGCCACTGGTTAATGGCTAATTGACCCTAAAGTAACTGGTCCTAAAGTAACTGGTCTTTGCTGGTTCAACCCTGTCCTGTTGAACAGTCTCGAACAATCTGACACTTCTCTCTTTGCAGTCTGTTGTGTGTGTGTGTGTGTGTGTGTGAATGTGCACATTTTGTCCAGAGTAAAAAACAGGATGTGTTGTAATATCCTGGAGACCATTATTAGGGGGAGAGAAGGTGAGAGGAGATCAGACTGCAAGAAACCTGGCTGCTGCAGCTGCACATAATAATATTAATAATAATATTAATAATAACAACAATATAATAACAACAATAATAATATGATAATAATATCGACCACAGTCAGATTACCATGGAAACAGGCCAAATAACCTAGAAAGACTGACAACTGGTTCCCTTAGTAACAACGCGTTACCATGGAGACCAGAGATAACAGCCACTTGTTTTGTTAAGGTTAATCTTTTGTATGTGTGTGTGTGTGTGTGTGTGTGTGTGTGCGTTTCAGCCCCATGCCTCTGAGTCCGGCTGCTGACACCAAACATGATCGCCCACGGCAACAGGCGGTTACTAATGGCAACCAGACAGGTTCTGCTGTCGCTAGGGACGATGAGGCGGAAGACACACCCCCTGGAAACAGCATTGTCGTCCGCATTGGCATCCCCGACCTGCAACAGACAGTAACACACACACACACACCCGATTTCAAACTATTTTTATTATATTCTGTAAGGGGAAATTATGTCACTAAATTTAGCCTAATTTCCTTCTGAAACACGAATCTGTCTGTCTGTCTGTCTGTCTCTCCAGAAGTGTTTGCGTCTGGACCCAGAGTTACCAGTGTGGCACAGTAAGCAGAGAGTACTGGTAACGTTGACGCAGTCGCTGTCGGACGTTTTAAACTATGGTCTTTTCCAACCGGCGTTCAACGGCCGAGCTGGAAAGTTTCTGGACGAGGAAAGACTGCTGAAGGAATATCCACTTCCTCCAATAACACCTATCCCCTATCTAGAGGTAGTTAACTAGCTACCATCTGTTCATTAGTACAAACTACCCATCTCCATCTGGATAACCCTAACCTTTACCTTGTGTTTTAATCAGTTTCGTTATAAGAGGAGAGTTTACACCCAGAGCTACGTGGACGACAAACAGCTGGCCAAGCTACACACCAAGGTACACACACACACACACACACACGCAGATGCATACACACATCATGGTGTTGTGAAATCATTTTCCACAAATCAAATCTGTTCTTTAGTTATCAGCGGCTAATTTATAAATTAAAGTAAATTTTATGTTGCAGTATGGGAATTTATTTTAGAACATGCATAATTCTGCATAATGTATGAGTTAGTGCAGATTTTCACACTTTTTTGGGACCCGGTTGAGGTGTATCTTGTCCTACAGTTTTTATGCTACATGCACGGGTCATACATCAAAATATGCAGAATTATTTGTAGAAGTGTGCTATGTCTTTGGTAAATGATACAAGTTGTACTTTTGGAATTATTAAATATTTTGTACTCCATAGACAGCAATGTAATTTGTACTCTCCATAGACTTTAATACTTAATACTTTTGATACTTTTAATACTTCATACTTTTGATACTTCTACCTAGCAACCACCTGGTACACACTAGCAACCACCTAGAAATACCCTGGCAACCACCTAGAAAGAGCCTAGCAACCACCTAGTACACCTTAGCAACCACCTAGAAACACCGTAGCAATCTCCTTGTACACCCTAGCAACCACATAGTACAAAAGAATCATACTTCACAGCTTTTGCACAAACAGCAATCCCACCCATTTTCTCCAGGAAATGCATTTCTAGTCTTTAAATTCTGGTTATTTTCATTGTTGATGCTTCCCCTTGGCCACATCATTTGACAGCACAATGTCTCTTATTTGCTATGCTGATGATAATCAGCTATATTTCTCAGTGAAGCCAAATGACCTGACTAGGTTGGCCGCAATTCAGGGCTGCCTCTCTGATGTTAAAAAGTGGATGTCAAGAAATGTCCTGCAGCTGAATTCCAAAAGAGCAATTCTCTAGCCTGTTCCACACCTCTCTTGGTGCCTCAAATCTAAATCCTAAAATGTTAGCTAAAAATCTGGGTGTCATGTTTGACCCAGATCTGAATTTTGAGTTTCATATCCAGAGGCTTGTTCAATCGTGTTTTTATCAACTAAGGAGTATAGCAAAGGTAAGATCGGTCATATCGGTCATATCACCCATATTTTAGCCTCCCTTCATTGGCTCTCAGTTATATCTCCAACCTTTTAACCTTGTATGAGCGAGTGTGCAGCCTGAGATCCTCAGGCAGGGCCATCTTGGCTGTTACAAAATCCAATTTAAAGACTAAAGGCGACCAGGCTTTTGCTGTCAGCGCTTTGGAACGATCTGCCTGAGGATATCAGGCTGGCAAACTCAGTGTCGTCTTTTAAATCACTTCTTAAAACATACTTTCATCTCAAGGCATTCCTTTAGTGCTAGTTTTCTTATTCCTTTCTTTAGCTGTTTTAGATTTCTTTTAATTGCTTCTTTCAAGTTACTATTTCTTTTATTATTTTGTCTTGTATTCTGTTTTATTGTCTCATACTGTGTGCTTTGTATATGTTCTTGTTCTTTGCACATGATGACTTTTTATCTTTCCTATGCTGTGAAGCACTTTGTAACATTTGGTTTTGAAAAGAGCTATACAAATAGAATGTATTATCATTATTATTATTATATTCTTCCAGAGGGTGTGACCACCTGGCATCATATTAGACAGATCAACCAATCAGTGTGGCTCGTTAATGTTCATTAAGTTGCTGGATGAAAATGACTCCAAACATTTCCTAATAATAAGGAGATTTTGATTTTCAGGCCAACCTGAAGAGGTTTATGGAGCATGTCCATCAGAAGAACATTGAGAAGGTTTCCAGGTGGCTGGAGAAAGGCCTGGACCCAAATTTCCATGACTCTGACAGTGGGGGTGAGAGACAGAAACAGGAAATAAAATATACAGACACCCTGGATGCTTCACTCATACATGTAAATACACTGCATACATGACTGACAGATACACAGGTGCTTGTGTCTCCTCTCCACACTACAGCAAATACGGTAATAAAATCAAATCAGCAATCAAAGGCATAGGAAGGAGTTTGATCCAATCAGACCTGAAAATGGCTATGGTCTTTTTCACAATAAAAGTGTGTTTCAAGATCAGTGATCAGTGATCAGTGATTTATGCCTCTTTTTTTGCACTGGACAATTGGATGCTGTTCATACTGTCTGTCTCTCTGCCTGTCTGTCTATCAGAATGTCCTCTGACCCTGGCAGTCCA
Source organism: Monocentris japonica (assembly GCA_900323365.1). NCBI lineage: Eukaryota > Metazoa > Chordata > Actinopteri > Trachichthyiformes > Monocentridae > Monocentris > Monocentris japonica. The sequence goes on along the minus strand of OOFE01038080.1, from coordinate 1,640 downwards.
GCTGGAGGAAAGCTGTGATCTGATTAAAGTTCTTCGTAGTGGAGGAGCTCATCTGGACTTCAGGACGAGAGATGGAATAACCGCCCTTCACCGAGCCGTGCTGAGTAGGAATGCCTCTTCCCTGACAGTAAGATTACTATAATACTATAATATAATATTACTAAATACTACTAAATCCTACTGTAATACTACTATAATACTACAGTGCTACTACTGTAGATTTACAGATAGCGACAGACATTTAAACATAGAGCCACATATTCATACACACACTGATAGACTGACATGTACAAAGCCAGATTCATGTTGCTAGACACGTGCACTCGAATGTAGTGTAATGTAAAGTAATGTAACATAACATAGACCCTGCTGGACCTCGGAGCATCACCTGACTACAAGGACAGCAGAGGTCTGACTCCTCTCTACCACTCGGCCATGGTGGGTGGCGCCCCCTACTGCTGTGAGCTGTTACTGCAGGACCACGCCACCTTAGGTACGTAGGGTTACAGGTTGAAGGTCAGCAGGTTTAAAGGTCAGCAGGATTACAGGTCAGCAGGATTAAAGGTCAGCAGGATTACAGGTCAGCAGGATTACAGGTCAGCAGGTTTAAAGGTCAGCAGGATTACAGGTCAACAGGATTACAGGTCAGCAGGATTAAAGGTCAGCAGGATTACAGGTCAGCAGGATTAAAGGTCAGCAGGATTACAGGTCAACAGGATTAAAGGTCAGCAGGATTACAGGTCAGCAGGATTACAGGTCAGCAGGTTAAAGGTCAGCAGGGTTAAGGGTTAAAGTTCAGCTGGGTTGAAGGTCAGATGTGTTAAAGGGTTAAAGGTCAGCAGAGTTAAGGGTCAGCAGGGTGATTGGTTTAAAAGTCAGCAGGGTTAAATGTCAGCAGGGTTAAAGGGACTGACTGACTGACTGACTGACCCACTGACTGAGCGACTGACCGGTTTAGGGACTGGTTTACTGACTGACTAGATTACTAACTGGTTTACTGACAGGTTTACTGACTGACTGGTTTACTGACTGGTTCACTGACTGACTGGTTTACTAACTGTCGGGTCAGTGACTGGCTCACTGACTGACTGGTTCACTAACTGACTGTTGACATCATTGTCGTAGTTGAACTTTACCTCTTGTCATGGTTACAGGGATGACTGATGAGAACGGCTGGCAAGAAATCCACCAGGTAACACACACACACACACACAAACACATACAACTAACACAATAAATACAATACACTATTTCTTTATTGTTATTAGTGGGCTAGCTTTGCAAGCTAGCACACTAGTGTTATTCCCACTGTTTAGTAAGCTTGAACCGTTTAAGCTATCAATGCCATTCTGCTATTACTACAACTGTTAGTACTACTACTACTACAGCTATTTATTCCTCCATTACTATCACAACTATTAGTACAACTAGTAGTAGTACTAGTAATCCACTAGCAACCAAGTAGTAACACACTAGCAACCACCTAGACCCACCCTAGCAACCACTTAGAATCACCCTAGCAACCACCTAGTACACCTTAGCAACCACATAGTAACACCCTAACAACCGTCTAGTACACCCTAGCAAACACATAGCAACTCCTTGGCAACACTTTAGTAATCACAGAGGTGCGTAAGCAA
>OOFE01038066.1:1713-12358 GCA_900323365.1 Monocentris japonica | reverse complement strand
TTGATGGATATTATTATTGATCAATGTGAGAATTTAACTTTTTTTTCTTTTTTTTTTAAAATATGACTTTCAAATGTCTCCTTTACATTGATCTCTAATGATAAAATCTACAAGATCAAATTTGGACTCTTGAATGACCCATAACACACACACACACACACACACCTCATCTGAGGGAACTAGTTTGTTTGTCTCACTGCTACTGTCTACAACACACCAACTTAAAGTCAAACTTAAAAAGGAGTTCAAAACTAAACTTCTGATTTCATTCATCAATCCAAGGATCCTAAAAACAAACAGCATCTGAGACGTTGTTCATTTAATAAAATGTAAACTATTTGAATCTATATGTTTGATACGTTATTGTTATTATAGATTTGTATTAGATCAGATGTATTTCCCCACAACGTCTTGGTTCTGTATGAAGCCTTCATGTCTCTGAATCCTCCTTCCACTGGGATCAACATCATCTGGATTTTAGCATCAAAACTCCAAATCTCTGACTTGAATTTAGAGAAATGTAGAAACATTTAAACTTGATTAGAGGAAGAATTGGATCAGCCCGTCCAAATCAGTTTTGAAAGACACAATTTTTTGTTTTGTTTGTCTCCGCCTCTTTTATATTTTATAGTGTCACTGGTGAAACGTTTTTATTTCTCCAGCAAACATTGACTGAGCTCCTCCCTGCTTCACATTCACACTGGGAGCTGACCAGTACGACCACAGTCTCTACTGGTTCCACTGGGAGCTGACCAGTACGACCACAGTCTCTACTGGTTCTACTAGGAGCTGACCAGTACAACCACAGACTGTGGGAAGCTCCATTCACTTTGATGCAGAGCCTCAGTGGGTGGGGTATGACCTTCTGGGTGGGGCTAGATGAGTCAAGCCATTGTTAGTCCCGCCCTTTTCTTACTGCTTTCCTCCATTTTTGTTGTTGCTGTGACTTCCTGCTCTCTGCTAGCTTTACCTTGATAGCCACAACCAGCTCACTGCTGGCCACGCCCACAGCAAATAGTAACCGCCCCAAAAGCTCCCCAACATCATTGAAACAGACAGACCAGCCATATGGAACGTATCCTATTTCTTTCTTGGATGCTCAGACTTCGACGGTGTGATTTGATAATCAATCCCGTAAAAACATAAAAATGTTTAGATTTCCTCGTTCAAATGCACAAGATTTATTTTTTTTCCTAAAGTGAAGCAACACTGGAGCTCCTCTCCACAGTAACAGCCTCCTGTCCCATGGCACCAATGTCCATTCACTTCTACATGTTGGCCGTTCGGCTGATGCTCGTCTCCAGAGGGACTTGCTGAGGGCAACAGTAGAACGAGCTCCAGGTCCTGGATCACCAACATTACAAGCAACATTTTTTTTTATTGACGATGATTATTATTGTAGTTAACACCTATCTATGACAGCTGTTCTCCGGTTGCTGTGTGTGTGTGTGTGTGTTTGTGTGTATGTTTGTGTGTGTACCTCCTTCAGTCACTCAATAAAGCCTAAGACGAGACGCTTTATGACTCAGATATGACATAGAAATATGACTGGCCAAAAGAAACTAAAGCAGTATCAAACCTGCTGGTCAGACGTGGGATTCAAACCCACGGCTCCTTTCAGAGGAGAAACCCTCAGACTCAACTCAACATGATACCTCAAGACACCACTGGTCCAATTTTGATGAAACTTGGAAGGATGCTGCATCTTTTCTACTTGACTTTCATTCACCCTCCTGAGAGGAGAGACCTGGAGCTACAGTGACAAACAGAGACTAAGATTCACCATCTGAGGTGTTCGATCATCTGATCAGATTTTGAAATCTGTGTGTGTGTGTGTGTGTGTGTGTGCAGCCTCCCAGCAGGGTGTGTATCAGCGGCGTCTCTATAAGGAGCTGATGAGGAATTACAACCCGTTGGAGCGACCGGTCAGCAACGACTCCCACAGCCTGACCGTCCACTTCAGCTTCAGCCTGCTGCAGATCATGGATGTGGTGAGAACACACACACACACATACACACACACACACACACGCCATACATTTATTTTCAAGCTGTTTATCCTGCTGCCACCACGAACCTAAGCAGAGCAGCTACTTCTTCCAGCTCCTCCTCCCAGGCATGCTGGGAGATGTAGTTCCCCCAGCATGTCTTCACAGGCCATTCAACTTTCTCGTCTCAATGAGAGCTACTCTGCAGAGAAACCTCATTTCAGCCTCTTGTATCTGCAATCTCATTTTTCCGGTCTCAGAGCTCGTGGCCACAGGTGAGGGTTGAAACGAAGATCAACCTGTATCAACCACAGACAAATGGATCTCCTTTCCAGCACTTTGGCAAAGGCTTTCCCAGGGAGGCTGAGCAGTGTGATTCCCTGGTAGTTGGAATAAACCCGACAATCTCCTTTTCACACAATATGGAAGAGGCATGTCCAGGACACGCTAACTATATCCAGAGCCTTCAGCATTTCAGGAAGGATCTCATCCACCCCTGGCACCTTGCAACATGGCTTCCTGAACAGAGAGTATCTGCCAGGTTTAGGAGTTCCTCAAAGTGCCCCTTCCACCTTCTGTCAATGTTCCCAGTTGAGGTCAGCACCCCTGCTGAGAACCTGAGCAATGTCTTACCTTCCCACCCTGAGTTGCCGAATGGTTTTCCAGAACCTCTTTGAGGCCACCTGAAAATCCTTCCCCATAGCATCCCATAGCAGGGATTTTGCTTCTGTAACTATAGCAGCTGCAGCTGTTTTGGCTTGCCGGTACCTCTGCTGAGTCAGGAATCCTCCATGCCAACCCCCGGTGTCCACCAGCAGGTTCTTGGGACGCCGCCAGGACAGACACCAGCCACCTTTTGGTCACAGCGCCTAGCAGCTGCTTCCACAACAGAGAGTTTGAACAGTGTCCCTTTCGACGTCTGGTTGGGTGTCCAGAACATTTGGCCTCAGGTTTGAAACATGTACAGTCGATGGCTGACCCCCCAGGTTTCCCAGTCCCAGTAGGGTTATGGAGGTGGCAGGTGGACACACACACATAAACACACACTAACTAACACAATGCACACATAAACACCACCCACATACACATACAAGCACACCTTACAGACACACACAGACATACAGTTCTGCACACGCATACAGTACAAATGCATGCAAACTCACACACACGCACACACACACACGCACACACACACACACACACACACACACACACACAGCCAACGTCATAGAAAGCAGTTCTGGCTACAGCAGGCTCTCTCTCGCTCTGTGAGGGTTTCTTATTTGGTGCTCGCCCACTGTGCTGCGGCGAGAGAGATCATACTGTTTACCCTGTGTAACTGATTGGCTACACACACACACACGCATGCATGCACACATACACACACACACACACTGGGATGTCTGGTTAACACAGCTGCTAGCTGTAGAGGGGCAATATGTACACTTTCAGACTGAAACGCTAAAACAACACTACAGTACTACAGTACTATTACAGTACTATTACAGTACTGCAGTAATATTTCAGTACTACTGCAGTACATTTATAACTGTGTCTAATGTATCTTGTGATCTCATTTGATCTTGATCTTGTTCTGTCTCATTTCATCTTATTTTGTCTTGTCGTATCTCGTGTCATTTCTCATCTCCTCTTATCGTATTTTATCTTGTCTCGTCTCGTCTTATGTTACAGCAAATCTCATTTTATTTCATCTCATCTCGTAGGTTACAGTAATCCCTACTAGTCCTCATCTAGTCCACTGTGTTTCCGTCAGTCTCTCTGCTGGATGAACAGTAGCTGTCAACCAGTTAGCAGAGCTCCTCTCTGATATCCAGCGTCTCTGCATGGTGTCTGTGTAGTTCAGGCTCTAGTCACTGCATTTCATCATGCCTTCACACTTTAAAGCTCTGGGACAAACAAGAGAGACAGAGAGAGAGAGAGAGAGACAGCCATACTGTGTGAGTGTGTTTTAGAAATCTACTGTCAAATACAAGATACACTAGATAGAAGATAAAAAATACTAGATAGAAGATAGAAGATAAAAGGTAGAAGATATAAGATACAAGTTAGAAGATAGGAGGCAGAAGACAGAAGATAGGAGAAAGAGTGGACAACATCCAGTCCAGTCACTCTATTGAGTGGATAGAAACCCAAACCTACCAAACACAGAAATCATTGTGCATTGACAAAGCGCCCTGCTTTTCAAGGGGTGAAATGAGCTGATTTGATTGGCCAGAATTGAAGCCAGCCCTCACTATTAGGCATTGCTAGTTGGCACAGTTTGTACAAACACTGTAGAAATGATATTACTCAACAGGAATTCCCTCCAAACTCTCCACCTATCATCTTGTTTGCTCTGCTAGTGTGTCGGTTCAATTCCCTGCCTACATTTTAAAACACCAGGTCGTCACAGACATGGCGTCCAGCTCCCCAGGTAACCTGCTCAACCTCCCAAACTCGACTCGTGAACAATGAACAAGGAGAGAGAGTGAGGATATGGAGACTTCAGCTTTCTGTTTAGTAATTGGACAGTTTTCTCTCTGCAGAGCGAGACATCAGCTGAGGATGGTCAGCTGTATTCAGTGTCTACTAGTGTTCATTTCAAAACATCTGTCAACACCATTACACTGTTAACAGAAGGGTTGTCCTCTTGTTGAGGGGACTTATACTGACATTCAGTATAAGATGAGCTTCTATCAGCTTCTAACTGAGCAGCAGTGTTGTTGAAGGAAGCTGAATTTCCCAACTGTTTCCGTTTTGCCTCGTTGCTCCTGGGTTTTATATCTGGATGAGCAGGTTTTCTTTCTGACTGGCTGATCTTTGTTTCCCAGGTAAGGTTGATGGTTTCCTCCCCTGACTTCTGTAGCTGCTTTTCCGTAGCTACACAGGAAGCATTACAAACAGACGCTGTCTGCTGCCACTTTAAATGCAGCACACCAGCCACCTGCTTTTGGCTTCACTTTGTAGAGGGAAGAGTTCAGAAGAGGCTCAACAACTAGAATATAAATAGAAAAAAACAAATAGGAAAGAAAACAAAAAATCAAGATGAAAAAAACACCAGGCAATACACAACCCAGCCGTTATCCATGGAACGTTTACCTCCTCTGACCTTCCCTTACGTAGCTACCTCACCCTGCAGGGCAGCTAGCTTGCTACTTACCACCTTTAATACCTCCAGTACGGTTGGCTGGCGATGCGCTGAGCGTCGCTCGCTGCCTCCCGACCTGAGAATGTTTTAAAAGGCCGGACATTCATCAAACTGACGGTATTCATATTCATCCCGTTCTGCTGGTAAGCCACCATGTTCAAGACAAATTACAAGCTATGAAGGTGGAGAGTCGGGAGAGAAACCTGAATCCATCACAGTGACAGAGGTGATGGCAGTACATCTGCAGACAAACAAGATAGTGATTAGTTTTCTTTTGTGTGTGTTTATCTTTGTAGGACGAGAAGAACCAGGTCCTGACCACCAACATCTGGCTTCAGCTGGTGAGTTTTCTCCTCAGTCTTTATTCTCTTCGTGTTTGAGAGTCAATGTTCAAGAAAATCAAGGTTTTGTCTTTGCCACCCCTCCTTACCTCCAAACCAGTGTCTTTGTTAGCATCATTCCTCCTTTTATTTCAACTAAACAATGACTTGAATGTGGAACAACCATCTAGCAGGAAGTGACGGTAGAGCTGTTTTGACTGTTGTTCACGAGAACGTCCTGAAGAGATCAGCATCATGGAGGAGGTGTCTAGCTGGAGGCCAAAATACCCCCAGGACCCTCAAAATGAAATGTCAGCCATTACAGATGGGCCTGTCTGTGGCATCTAGATTGACTCTGGGGGAAGAAATGAAGTAAACATTGATGATGAACGGAGGACCGCAGCCAAATCATCCCGTCCTTCCTTCAGCTCGGCTCCCAAAGGGTCTGAATGGATTGGAGAACTCCAACATTGTACTTGACCCAGATACGTTTGCTGTGAGTGGGAAAAACTCAATTCAGCTGGCAGTGCACAGGGACCCCGATTTTCTCTGCCTCCACAAATACTTCATATACCATTCTGCTTGCTCTCCTTGTGGAGTTTAAAGCATCTGTCAGACTTCACTCGCCGCAGTTTGTTGGCTGGAAGCCCGAGGTCTCCTGCACTTTGAGGCTTCCTATTTCCTGATAGCGACTCCTGGTTGGTCGTTGTTGTCATTAACACACGTCCCACTGTGGAAAACGTCGCTGCTCGCCACCTTTTGTTGGCCAGCGTCGACTCTGTGAAGCCGGTGTGAATGTCAGAGCTAATGGAGAACGTGGGAGTTCATCAAGGGAACTTCCTAAACCTATTTCATGCAGCTGTCCAAATTCAATTAGGTTTCATGTCAGCTCCTGTGGAATGTGTGTTTGGAAAGTGACGGCGCACTAATCCAGCCTAATCTGCTGCTCTTGGATGGAAAGGTTGCTTCATCCCCCGGGACGCAGCATTACCTTAGCCTCAGCCTCCCAGGACCAACTAGTATTTTAGCTTAATTTAATTTGGAGCTCGCCTCCTGCCTCGGCTGTTGGGACAACTGTTCCTCTGGTGGAGGGGATGAATGTCTTGAAGAAAGAGGAAACATTTCTGTACCAGAAGCTGTGTGGGTTTTAATGTCACCATGTGTTCATGCAGCCCTGGAACGTTTTCTCCTGCAAAAAGAAAAACACACTAGCTTGGAGAATTAAAACAACCTAGATATCGTCTTTTCACGTGACACAAGAAGAACTTTGTCCCAAAACAAGACTAGTAATATCAACAGTTCAGTCAGCCCGGACAGCTCGGTCGGTAGAGCATGAGACTCTCAGTTTCGGGGTTGGGGGTTCGATCCCCACATAGTGTCAAGTATCACCTTTGGATAAAAGCTAAATGACTGTAATGGTGCTGGTCCAGGATCATATTGCTAGTCTTTCAAACTGAGCTGATACAAAACCAGCAGGGACTCTGGGCCCCGAGGACCAGGACTGAGAACCATTGAACTAAGAGATTCACTGGAAACAATCATGTTTATTTCTAATCTTATAGTTTCATAAAAACATGAACTAATTGGCCTCATTAACCTTTCATATTGGTGTGTTGGTGTGTCCTCACAATGTCTAATGGACTTACATCCAGAAGACTAAATGTGAAGGAAACCCTCCTGCTGGGAATCAAACCCGCGTCTCCAGCACTGTGGTGTCTGCTGATCTAAGAGCTCCACTGCTGCCGAGGTGGAAACCATTCATTTAGTCCTGCTGTCCTCATACGTCTGATAATCTAAATGAACAAAAAGTAAAGAAAGTTTGCACAAGACTGTGGATCTCTGATGGACTCAACGTGGCATCGACCAACCTGGTCTGATGGTCAGACTTCACCATGTGCTGCTTCATGTGTGTGTGAGTGGCAGCGCTGCCATTCAGTTCTATGGACTCAGTGACTCAGTGAGTTAGTGACTCAGTGAGTTAGTGAGTTAGGGACATTCGCCCTACCAGGGTCCGGCAATGAGATTTCCACCATTTGAAATGAAAGCAAAACATTGAAATGATTCGCTGTTTAAACAACATTGTTCAGAGAAGTATCATCTATATTTCTGAACCACTGAGACATTAATATCACGTGACATTTTCTTTCTAAAAAGGATGCACTCCGATATCTGGGTTTCCTGTCTGTCGGTGGCTCGAGGTTGTTTTTACTTCAGTATCTCCTGTATCTGTCTCTCCCTGAGCCAGCCAGCCTTGGGGATAACTACGACCGATACATCATCCTGAGGAAGAAGAGTATCTTCTTCATAACGGTTGCTACACCAACTGAGCTCTAATACAGACTTCCAGTGTTTCTTATGACGGATGTCACTGGTTTTCTGGGTCTCTGCTTCAGCTTGTGACCGAGAAGATAATTCACTTTCAGGGTTTTTACATTCACTAACTTTTAGAAGTTCGTACCCCAGAAGAATCACCAGACTCAGAATATCTTCTTCTTTTTTTTACATGGATTTCAGAAACTCAGTATGTGTCATCTCCAGCCGCTGCTGCACTGCTGCTGCTTTTCAACAGATTCCTATGGGAACACATGTTGGCCAAGTGCCCGCCAGTAAACAAGGCTGTGGTCTGTCCAACCTCGAGCCACCGCGGCCTCAAACCATCTGCTGCCTAGACGGGAAAGTTTACAGCTACACTGAGACAAGAGGCTGGAGTTGGCCAGAAGAAAATTAGATATCAACTCCTCTGGTGTTTCTTGGCAGCAGAACTCTCGCATCGCTTTTACAGAAGTTTTAACCACCTATGAAACCAGCAGTGACTGTTTTATTAGATAGTATACCTCATAATATCATCCTGATCTGATGAAAATCTCTGTCAAGCTGAATTATGGGAACCGTGTACCAAAGTGCTGATGTTTCTTAACTGTAAACCTCTTAACTTTAAAGGATAATTCTGGTTATTTTCAACCTGGGCCTTGTTTTTGTCGTTTTTCCCATCATGCTGATCGATTCTAATCAAAATTGAATCAACCACAACTGTAGAGCTCTACAACAACGACAACGGAAACTGAAACAAACCCAAATTAAAACACCCTTTCAACAGAATAAGAGTGACACTGCAGGAAAATAACTCCCAGGTTGAATATTTTTTCTATTAAAGACTTGCATGGCTTCCCATCAGTTGTGTTCTTACATGTTCTTACATGTTCTTACATGTTCTCTTATTTCTTACATTTTGTTCTTAATTTTCTAATCTACTACCTTAAGAAAGACTGATTTTTTTATACTATACTACATTTGTTATATACTTTAATCGTTTTCTGTCATTTTATGTTTAATGTGATTCTTTCTCTGTGCAAACCAATAAAGCTGATTCTGATTCTATTGATCCCTGATCCGCCTCTAGCACTGGAAAGGAGTACCAGTTTATTATAAAATACTACATAACACCATGGCAACCATGAGTATAATGTGGTAATATACTTTTTTTTTCATGTGTCTGTCCCTCCAGTACTGGACAGACTACTACCTGCAGTGGAACATGTCCGACTACCCAGGAGTGACCAACGTACGGTTCCCCGACAGCCAGATCTGGAGGCCGGACATCCTGCTGTACAACAGGTACCGACCGCTCGTCACTGTTAGCCTGCTGCTAATGACCATTAACGCCTTGACATGGCACCAACAACGTCTTTTAGCAGCTAGCGCTAGTTGATAGCATGAAGATCAGTGGGCGTGATGATATTTATTTGATGTCACTGACAGAAGTTAACATTATCTGACAGTCTGGTCCAAAACTAGTAAATCAACACCTGGACTTCCCATCCGCTACAATACCAACTGTGCTGCTTGCCAGTCTGAGGCTGAGCTGTCGGTGTGTAAAGTAATGGGTTTACTCACAGTCCCACAGCAGCTTTTACGTGTCATTTATCTGTGTATTTATGGATTATTAACTTGTTTTTTATGTTTCTTTAAGCTTATTTTATGTATATATTTTCATTTTAAACCAGTGTACGTCCCATTTCATTTTATCTCCTCCTTTAATATTATTACTATTATTACTATTAGTATTAGTTGTACTGGTAGAGGAGCTTCAGCCCATAATGGACCAGAGCCTTGTACCGTACCAACAGAACATGAAGGGTTAATTCTGTCTTCAGGTGTGTTCAGACTATTACACTTTTTTGTACAGAAAGTCTCCATTCTGTGCTGGTAATATTAATGTGCATGTGTGCAAAGTGCACTTTGTTTCCATGGTAATGTCAGACAATTCGTTCCATAGCAACACCTGATGCTCTACTCAGCTGTGAAGGCTTTTTGTTTCCATGGTCTGGAAAATGTCTTGATATGATCTGAACAGAACGGGAACCGATCAGCTTTCAGTATGTCATCAACTTTATTGTTCCCTCTTTCCCCCATGTCTTTTTTCATGAATCATTTGGTTGGCTTCATAGGGGTAGTGTGAACAGTGTGACTCCGTACATCCAGGATGCTGAACATCAAGTCCGTTCCAGGTTTATTTCCAACCCTAGGTTATGACTCAGTAAACAAGCTAATTCAGCTAATTCCTTCCTGTTCTGTGCCCCACAGAGCGCTAAAGATAGGCTCGCTCACTGTCAGGATTAATATATAACTGTTAACAAACAGATCGAACCAGAGGGCCGTGGAGAGCTCCTCTCCGCAGGAGCCTTCCTGACGAACAGCAGCTCATCAACCCAGCAGCTTTTAGGACTTTCTGACTCCCCGGGGAGCGAGGTGGGCCATGTATTGACCTGGCTGGCTTTAATGACTGGGGGCGAAGGAGGAGGCTGAGAGCTCGACTTTGAATGATTATTGTGCACTGCATCACCTTTTAAAGCCAACTTAGTCCGCTGAACTGAAGTTTCAGAGTTGTTTCCTCTCAAAGTGCAATGCATCTAAAAACAGTAACGGAGGAGAGCTTTGATTTAGAGGGTGAAGAAATGAGACGTGGGGAAAATGGGGAAATCCAAGGCAACCCGTTCTCTCTTTGTCTTAAATTATTGAAAAGCCTTTATTTATTTGGCTGTTACACAATGCAAGTTAAGGATGCACCATGGGATGCGGCTTCGCTGCCTTCATCAGGGAACGAGAGAAGTGGTTTTACCAGCGACGGTGCTCTGCTCTGTTAGCTGTTGGGAAGACGCCAGACGGATGAATTATCTTGGTGTGGCAGG